>VDCT01001217.1:0-100000 GCA_009763385.1 Coix lacryma-jobi var. lacryma-jobi
AGACAGTGCCGAGGCCGGACGCAGATGAGGTTGTTGTGTTTGAGGAGTTCTTTTCAGCTGGTCTTCGCTTCCCCACTGACTCCTTCGTGACTTCGGTTCTGCGAAGGTTTAATCTGCGCTTCCACCAGCTTACACCCTCTTGCTTCACGAAAATGTCAGTTTATGTCTGAGCCTGCCGAACTCAGGGGATTGTCCCTCATGTCGAGGGGTTTGTTCGCACTCATCGCGTTCATATGCAACCTCGTAAGTTTATAGACGGCGAAGGTAAGGCCAGTCTTGGTCAGTTTGCGGTGTACACTTTTTGTCATCGCGCCGGCGCGGAGCTGCCGGTGCAGGCGCAGAAGAACAAGTGGAGCAGCGGGTGGCAGGAGTTTTAGTTTTATTACAAGCTCAGTGATTGCGCCGAGCTTTGCGGTGAGCTTCCGTTGCTTGGGGATGTAAGCGCCGAAGCTAGGATGAGCGTCGAGGCTCACGCTGCTGTTGACTGCCTGAGAGTCGTTGCACGCTCTTTGTGTGCACGTGATTTAGTGGAGGAGTACTGCTGTGCCAAGATTTGGCCTCTCGGCCGGAGGCAGGCATGGTTCAGGGTAGAGAGTGACCCCAAGTACGAAGGTAGGGGTTTGAAGAGGCTGAATCTGGATCTGGACAAGGTTTGGGAGAAAACTCTTAAGAAGTTTCCCTCGCGCGAAGATGGGGTCGAGGCCGTCTACAAGCGAGTTCAGCAGTGGACGGAGGAGCTTGTTGGGAAACTGTCCACGCTAGAGGTTAAGGCGATCCATAGCTCGGTGGGTAGCGGAGGTCGGGTCAACAGACTGTTTGACACGCTTGGGATCCAGTACGCAGACTGGCCAGCTCCTTCGAGCGACGATGCGCCGAAGAAGAGGAAGCGTAAAGCTTCGGAAGAGAGAGAGATCGTTTCTCGGCCGAAGAGAGGCCGTGGTCGAGGTCGTGGTGTTGCTGGAGGTCGAGCGAAAACACTTGCGACGAAGGTCGCAGTTGTTTCGGGTCCTGGTGGTACCTCTTCCCCCTCGGCCATTGTTACTTCCGGTCGGGGGGTCGGTAGGGTTGCAGGGCGGGTGCCCCGAGTAGGGGGGATCGGAGCTTTAATTCAAATCTTGGACGACAGGGGTGACTCTGATGACGATGAGGTGGAGGAGGAGAAAGAGGAAGAAAAAGAGGGGGGACGGAAGAGGACACGTCTGTTGAGGACAGTGTGACTTCAAGTAGCGAGGGTGGCTCTGATGAGGTTGTGAGCATGGAAGATGACCGTGGGAAGAAGATTGTCGCGTCCAGTGGTGGCGCTCCGGCTGACCGGAGCATTGACAATATAATTCGGGACTTGGAGCCGAGGAGTCCTCCGCGAGGGCCGATTCCCTCGTTTGCTGGCTCGCATTTGTGGGTCGATGGTTTTGAATTTTCTGGCGAACTTGAATCTGAGCGAAACCCGGGGAAGAGGTCGTATGGCGAGGCTAGCCGGTCGAGTCTTCCTGAGTTTGCTAAGAAGCTTGGTGTCTGCGATCCGGCGACCGAGTTATTCACAAGCCCGGACCTTCGGGATTGCCACCTGCAGTGTGGCCCGGAGGAAAGGCGTTTTTAGGCCGTATCTTCGGCCGTATTTGTGTGCCGGAAGCGGAGGTTCGTCTTGCCGACCAACCTGTTGGGGATACGTTTGACGATGTGGATGTGAAATTGGCGGAGTTGATGCTCCTGAATCGCGCGACCAGGCGTAAAGTTGGCTCTGATATGGAATTCATGAGTGGCCAAATCTCCGAGCTTGAGAGAGAGAATGCCAGGCTCAGCCGAAGCTTGGATAACAAGGAGATCGAATTGAAGAATGCGTCGGAGAGGGCCATTAAGGCCTGAGAAGAGGCGGTGGGGCTGGCGAAGTGTAATGCGGATCTGATTGCGGCGGGCAAAGAGAAGGATATGGCTCTGGCGGCTGCCGAGGGTCGAGTTGACAATTTGAATAAGTCATGGCGGATGAGTATGGAGAAGATTAAACATAAACTCGATTGCTACTTGACCGAGGCTGGCGGTTCTGCTGGGGAGCCGCTGCCTGTTGCTAATGCAGAGGCGTTCGAGGGTTGGCTTGCTAATGAGCTTGATGTCTTCAGCTCACTAGTCGAGAACGCGACCGATTTTGGCTGTTATGCCGGAGCCTTGGCCATGGCTGGCACCCTTCGACAGGCGGACTGTGAGCACCTTCGAAAGGTTAAGAAGCCCAACCATGTATTTCCGACGGTTGAAGAGGTGCGCCAGATGAAGGTCAAGGATTCGGAGGTCCGAAACTGTGCGATGCGTTTGCTTCGTAGGTTCTGGATCTCCGGTGGAGGTCGAGCCCTTGCGTTCGAGGAAGTTGCCGAAGCTACTCACTAGGTTCGTGCTATTGGAGAAGCGTAGCTTTTGGTTTTGTTTTGATGTTTTAAGGAGTTAGAATTGACTCTTTTTTTATATATATATATGTCTGCAGGCTCGGAGAGAAGCGATGCCCTCGCCGTCGGCCGCAGTTGATGCAGGAGGCAGCTCCGAAGCTTTCCCTGAGCCTAGCGCTGCGGGGGTTTCGCTTGCCGAAATCGAAGCCTTGATTGGAGACGTCCCGAGCGCTGGCGAGGCTGTCGTGGAAAAAACAGTAGCGGAAGAGAGGCCTGCTAGGACCGTCGAAGCTACTGCAGAAGAGGCGACGATGGAGATGGCGCCTGCTGAAGCCTCGGGTGCTGCCATGGGTGAAAGTTTAGAAGCTGTCGATGACGAAGTTGCGGCTGATGGGCATGGGAAAACTGGACAGGTGTGAAATTTGGGATTATTGGGGCGAGATGGTCATTTTGTAAAAGTTGTTGTCGCTGTAAAGACTTGACGCTGAGACACTTTCCCTTATTTGATGTAAATGCAGGTTCCTGACGGAACCGTGCTAGACGTATTTGATGTGACGCCCTTGACGCTAAATTATCAAGATGTTTTTGTAACTGGCGAATCTTGGGCTCGTGCTAAGCTGAGACATCCTTTACTGACCTTCGAGCATTTTTGGTGGTCGAAGGTGCGAAGGTACGATTTAAAAAATAGCCGGTCGAACCGTTTTTGGCGCGAGGCGGACTTTACTGACCGGCAGACCACCTGTTATTTATTTGGTTCTTCTTCGTCTTCGCAAGTTGGAATTGATGATGATATCGATGAGAACACAACCTTGGATTACTTGTTTGGGCGAACCGAACTAGATTTAGGTTCGGACGGATCCTTAGTGGTTCCAAAGGAGGAACCTTCGGAGGTCAGTGATGTGGGCCGTACATATATGTATCGAGCTAGGGTTTTGTCTGGGGAGCTGCCAATTGTTCCGGCAGCTCCTTTGTTGTGGGGACCCATTGTTGCGGTGGACCCAGAGTTTGAGGAAAATAGCGAGGGTTCTGGTGATTTGATGTTAATTGAAGGGAGCGAAGGTTCCTTGTAATTTTTGTAATTTTTCATGATTTGTTTGTCGTTGTGAAGCTATTTTGTAAATAAACGGGAACGCTGAATGTTGGTTTTATGTCGCTACGATTCCTTACTCGTTATCGGATATTGACAAGGCTCGCTGGCTGCCCGGCACTGCGTTGTTTTTGTTGTATGCAACGTTTAGCTCAGAAAGCGAATTGGCGAGGCTCGCGTTTTGTTAAACTGATGTTTTAGTAAAAAAACAGCGACGCCCCCTTTCTTTTTAGCGAGGCTCGCGTCTCATTAGACAGCTGTTTTGTAAAAAACAGCGACGCCCCCTTTCTTTTTAGCGAGGCTCGCGTCTCATTAGACAGCTGTTTTTGTAAAAAACAGCGACGCCCCCTTTTTTTTGCGAGGCTCGCATCTTATTAGACAGCTGTTTTGTAAAAAACAGCGACGCCCCCTTTCTTTTTGGCGAGGCTCGCGCAACGCTTTTGATAAGCTGATTTGAAAAACAGCGACGCCCCCACTTTCTTTTAGCGAGGCTCGCGCAACGCTTTTGATAAGCTGATTTGAAAAACAGCGACGCCCCCACTTTCTTTTAGCGAGGCTCGCGTGATGCTTTTCGACAAGCTGGTTTTGGACTTCGCGTCTACTGTTATCACGGGCGGCGGGGTTTTCTTTTTTGGCGAGCCCTGGCATTTGCAGCGAGGGTGCTCGGCTTTTTGGACTTCGCGCCTCCTCTTATCTTAGGTAGAGGTGAAGTTTGCTTTTGCGAGCCCCTGGCATGATTTGCGAGGGTGCTCGGCTTTTTGGACTTCGCGCCTCCCCTTATCTTAGGTAGAGGTGATGTTTGCTTTTTGCGAGCCCCTGGCGTGTTTTGCGAGGGTGCTCGGCTTTTTGGACTTCGCACCTCCCCTTATCTTAGGTAGAGGTGAAGTTTGCTTTCCGCGAGCCCCTGGCGTGTTTTGCGAGGGTGCTCGGCTTTTTAGACTTCGCGCCTCCCCTTATCTTAGGTAGAGGTGAAGTTTGCTTTTTGCGAGCCCCTGGCGTGTTTTGCGAGGGTGCTCGGCTTTTTGGACTTCGCGCCTCCCCTTATCTTAGGTAGAGGTGAAGTTTGCTTTTCGTGAGCCCCTGGCGTGTTTTGCGAGGGTGCTCGGCTTTTCGGACTTCGCGCCTCCCCTTATCTTAGGTAGAGGTGAAGTTTGCTTTCCGCGAGCCCCTGGCGTGTTTTGCGAGGGTGCTCGGCTTTTTGGACTTCGCGCCTCCCCTTATCTTAGGTAGAGGTGAAGTTTGCTTTTAGAAAACGTTCGTTTTTGAAGCAATCTTAAAAAGGTTGCATCGATTATAGCACTCTTTGAAGAAGAGGTGCTTTTTCGATGTTTTCTAGTAAATGTAGAGGTTTGATGACTCTTCTTTTTTTCGGGGGTTCTAACCTGCATTAAGGTTGTGGATGCTGCCTCGTTAAAAAACCTTACGCCCCTTCGTAAGGAAAAAGAGTGCAGCTCCTTCTGTTTTTGTTACATGCACAGAAATGGAAGAAAACAAAAGTGAAACAAAAGATTACATAGTGCGAGGGCTCGCTAAGGCTCCGCTACGGGTAGAATTTGCGAAGGTCGTCAATGTTCCAGGTGTGAGGCAGGATGTTTCCTTCGCTGTCGGAGAGGTGGAAAGAACCGGGGCGATTGCTTAAAACAATCAAGTATGGACCTGTCCACTTAGGCTGAAATTTTCCCGCCAAGCTGGCGTTTTGTTTTCTGATGAGGACGAGGTCACCCTTCTGCAAATCTTTGATTCTGATCTTTTATCTCTCCATTTTTTGGTTTCTTCTTGGTACTTACGAAGGTTGTGCGCTGCGTTGCATCTTGCTTCTTCGAGTAGGTCTTTATCAAGCGGTTGGGCTTGCTCGTCGGATGCGAGGGTTGTTCTGAGCGACCCATATTTTAGTTCTTCTGGAAGCACCGCTTCTTCGCCGAACAAAAGTTTGAAAGGAGTGAATTTTGTTGCTCTGCATTCTGAGGTGTTGTGAGACCAGATGACCGAAGGTAGTTCATCGGCCCATTTACCCTTAGGTCTACCCTGCAACTTTTTGGATATAGCTTGGAATATTGTCGCATTGGCTCTTTCAACCAGGTCGTTGGATTGCGGGTGCCGGACGGAGGCAAAGCATAACATTGTCCCAATTTGCGCACAGAATTCTTTGAAGACCTCGCTGTCAAACTGAGTGCCATTGTCGACGGTTAGATGTTGAGGGACTCCAAAGCGACAGACTATTTGTTGCCAGAAAAACTTTTTTACTGCGAGGGAAGTGATGGAGGACAATGGCCTTGTTTCAATCTACTTTGTGAAGTATTCCACAGCTACCACCGCATAGCGAAGGTTCCCTGGAGCCGTCGGTAGTGGGCCTACGAGGTCCATCACCCACCTTTGCAGAGGCCAGGTTGGGCATATGAGAGTTGTAGGTGCCCCTGGAGCGTTTTGGTTCTTTGCCATCAGTTGACACCCCTCGCAATGCTTGACGATGGTTTTCGCATCTCTTAGTGCTGTTGGCCAGTAGAAACCTTGCCTAAACGCTTTGCCGACTAGAGCCCTCGAGCCGTTATGAGAACCACAGATGCCCTCGTGGATTAGCTTGAGAATGTCATTGCCTTCGGGCTGTGACACACATTTGAGCCATGGCGAGGTTACCGAAGCTTTGTACAAGGTGTTGTCAACAATCTTGTACCCTCGCAGTCTTTGCTTTAGTCTGTTTTCTTCTTCTCTGTTGTTTGATTCATGGAGCCCCTTGATGTAGGCCATGATAGGTGCTCTCCCATCCTCGCATTGAATTGCGCTGATCAGCTTGACGCTGGTTTCAGAAGCTTCGAAAGCTGACCGAATGGAAACCTCGTAGAACACATCTGGTGGAAGCTGTAGCTGCTGTGCGGCTGCTTTAGCTAGGCAATCTGCCTCGCTGTTTTTAGTCCTTGATATTGGTTTTACAGTTATGCCGAGGAAGAAAGATTCTAACCTTTGGACATATTGAAAATACTTTTGAAGCTCTGGATCTTTTGCCTTGTAGTTCTTCTCAATGTGCCCCGCAATGACTTGAGAGTCTGTGTTGATGAGTGCCCTTCGGACTGACAATGACCGTAGTCTTGAAAGTGCCAGAATTACAGCTTCATATTCAGCGGAGTTGTTTGTGCATTTGAAGTCAAGCCTTCGTGCGTATCTCAGCTTCGACCCGGAAGGCGAGATTAGAATGGCCGAGGCACCGGCTCCAGTTGCACCTCAGGCTCCGTCGACGTAAACGATCCAAAACTATTCATGTCGCATCTCACCAGCACGAGGGTCGGGTGTCCATTCTGCTATGAAGTCAGCCAGTACCTGTGATTTGACTGCTGTTCTGCCGACGAAGGTCACAGCGTAACTGTTAAGCTCGACTGCCCATTTTGCTATTCTTCCAACTGCTTCGTTGTTTTTGAAAATGTTCTCGAGGGGGTACGACGAAGGTACATGGATCTCGTGCGCCTGGAAATAGTGCTTGAGCTTTCTTGATGCCACAACGACGGCATATGCTATTTTCTCAAGCTCCGAATAATTTCTCTTTGGGCCTTCGAGGGTTTCTGAAACATAGTAGATTGGGGCTTGTCTGGTCTTGTTGTTTTCGCGGAGCTCCTTGATGAGAACTGCGCTTGCTGCGTGGGGCGAAGCTGCGACGTAGAGTAGCAATAGATCTCCCTTGCTTGGGCTGGTTAGGGCAGTCAAGCTGGTCAGATACTTTTTCAACTCCTCGAAGGCCTTTTGCTGCTGGGGACCCCAATTAAATGGAGCATTGCTTCTGAGTGTTTCAAAGAAAGGTAACCCTCGCTCTGCGGATCTTGAGATGAATCTGCTAAGTGCAGCTAAACGACCAGACAGACGCTGAGCTGCTTTTTTGGTCACCGGAGGTTCCATGTTCATGATGGCGTCGATCTTCTCAGGGTTAGCTTCGATTCCTCTGGCTGAGACGATGCAACCTAGCAATTTACCTTCGCTTACCCCGAAAACGCATTTTTCTGGGTTTAGTTTCAATCCGGCGGACCGGAGGTTGCTGAACACCCTCGATAAGTCTGATATGTGGTTTTCTTTTAGTTCACTCTGGACAACCAGGTCATCGACATAGGCAGAGACAGCGTGCTCATCCTTGAAAACTTCAGAGGTCATGCGAGCGAAGGTTGAGCCTACATTTTTCAAGCCTTCTGCCATTCTTCGGAAGCAAAAGGTGCTCGAGGGTGTGATAAAACTTGTTTTTTCCTCGTCTTCTTCGTTCATCCAAATCTAGTGATAGCCTGAAAAGCAATCAAGGAGGGACAGCGTTTGGCAACCTGCCACTCTGTCGACCAGGGTGCTTATGTTTGGGAGAGGGAAATCATCCTTCGGACACGCTTTGTTCAAGCAAGTGAAATCCACGCACATTCGCCATTTTTTGTTCTTCTTTTGGACTAGGACCACATTTGAGAGCCAAGTTGGGTATTTGACCGAGCGAATGACGCCTGCGTCCAAAAGCCTTTTACCTCAGCCTTTGCTGCCTCCTTTCTTTCTTCTGACATCTTGCGAAGCTTTTGTTTGATTGGGCGATAGCCTGTTTTGATGTTCAGGCTATGCTCAATCATTGATCTGCGGACCAAGCGAAGGTGTCGGAATTTTCTCTGAGGAAGGTAACGAGGTTGCCTTCGGATTGGGGGTCTAGATTGGCTGAGATGAGCACCATTCTTTCGGCGTTACCCTCGAAGAGTTGGACTTGTTTGGTTTCCTCCTTTGGCGCTGCCTTGACTCTGTCATTGCAGACTTCACCCTCGTCGCTGATGCCGGGGGTTTGAGGTTTTGACAAATTGTGTACATTACGTTGCCCTGGGGCTACGTTTCCTTCAGCTGCCCTTGCAATGTCTTGGTCCCCAAATACTGCAACCACACCCTTCGGGGCGGGAAGCTTCGTGCATAGGTAAGCGGGATGGATGACAACATTGAATGCATTTGTGACCCCTCGGCCAAAAATGGCATTGTATGGATAGAACAGGTCGATGACATCAAAGGTTATGTGCTCGGTTCTGCAGTTCGTTTTGTCGCCAAAAGTCACAGGCAAGGATATTTTGCCAACCGCTCTCACTTATTGACCGCTGAAGCCGTATAGAGGGTTGTCAGCGGGTTGTAGGAGGTTTCTATCGAGCTTCATGCTGTCGAAGGTTGAGGCGAATAGGATGTCAGCGGAGCTTCCTGTATCAACCAAGATTTTGGTGATAGTCCACCCAGCGAGGTTGGTTTCGATCACCATAGCATCGGTGTGAGGGTAATCTCTCAGCTTCATGTCGCTGGAATCGAAGGTTATGGGGATGTGAGACCAACGACCGAATCTATGGGGTCCTTCGACGGCCACGTGGTGAACTCGTCTGGTGTGTTCTTTTCTCTACCGTTTGTTACCATGGTCTTCATTTGAACCTCCGGTGATAGCTAGAATCACACCGAAGGTTGATGTTGGATTGTTGATGGTCGTTTGGCTCTGGGCTTCGGCTTTGACAGGCTGGGGTGCTGGTAAAGCGGGAATTGGCGGTGGTGGTGGCAGAGCGTTGCTGGCTTGGTGGGTTGTTGGAATTTGGTTTTGGGGGGTTGTTGGGTATGTGACTGTGTATGGAGTGTTTTGGCGTTGTGGGATTGTTGTTGCCTGGTAGGAGGTTTGGCTGGAGTGTGGGTGGTGGGAGTAAATGGGTTGTTGCGAGGGTAGGCCATAGTTTACGGGGGTGTAATGGAATTGGGTATTTGAAGGGTGGAAACTTGGTTTCCTGGTGTGGTTGATGGTTCGGGTGTCTGACGAAGCAGCTTTCCTGGATTCTTGGTATTCTTTTCCCTTGGCGAAGCATTCGCATTGCTTTATTGTGTGCCCCTTTCCGAGACCACAGAAGTGACAATACATTTTAGCGGGATCTCGTTGCTAATTCCGCTGATTTGGCGGGGGTGGCAAACCCTGAGAGGTTTGGTTGCTCGGAGGTTGAGCGTCCCGTCTTTGATCCTCGTAATTTGTCGCTTTGTTGATTGCACCAACATTGCTTTGCTCTTGGCGAAGGTTGCTTTCCCTTGTTTGAGGCCTCGGCTGTGGCTTCAGTTGTGAGCGCCGAGCGTCAGACTTCGCTCTGAAGTCCATGTCTGCTCTGCAATATCGTTCCATTGTTTCGTGTAACTCCTCGATTGAATTCGCTGGCTTCCTGGCAAACTTTGATGAGCATGGGCCTGGACGCAGGCCACTGACTGCGGCGAGGATTACAGCTTCGTCGGATATCCCCGGAGTTCTTGCTCTTATTTGGATGAACCTTCGCCAGTAGTCTTGAAGCGGTTATCGCTCCTCTTGCTTGCAATTGAACAAGTCGATGGGGTTCGAAGGGGCTGGTGTGATGCCTTTGAAGTTTGTGCAGAGCCTGTCTCTGAGGTTGGCCTAGGAATCCACGGTCCCGGGGCGAAGGTTGCTGTACCAAGTTTGCGCGATGTCGCGCAAGATAATGACAAAGGATTTTGCCATTGTTGCTTCGTCTCCACCTGCCGCGGCGACTGCCGCCTCATAGCTCATTATGAACTGGCGAGGGTCGGAAAGCCCGTCGTAACGAGGTAAGTTTTGTGGGTTGTAGTATGGAGGCCAGGGTTGAGTTTGGAGTATCTGGGAGAGGGGTGACCGCGGGTCATAGGGCATTTGGTGTTGCTGAGGTCTTCTTTGGATGCGGAGGTTTGGCTCTCTCTCATCTGGGTAAAGTTGACGAAAGTTTTGCTGTCTCATTGGGTAAGGCTGTTGAGGTGGCGGTGGTGGGGGTGGTGGATGGCGGAGGTTGTCTCGACCTCGCTCCTCGTTTTCCTCCTGCAGCGGAGGCATATCCCTGTGGTTCCAGCCCTCTGCCTCGGCCTCAGCCGCGGCGAGGGACTCTTCCATTCGGCGAAGCTGCTCCCTGGCCTCGTCTGCCTTCTGCCTGATGGCGCGCAGCCGATTGTGCTTCTCCAGCTGGTCCAGACGCCTTTTCTTCTCCTGCAGCTCCGCCTGAAGGCTTTCGAGGGCCTCGAGGCCCAACTCTTCTTCGTCATCTCCCTCTCCAACTCCGGGGGTGTGAGGGTGCAACACGGTCTGGGCTTGAGGGCCCGGGACCTCCGTGTCCGAGGTGACATCCTGCGCCCCTGAGGGTTCTGGTATCTCCTCGGCAGGTGGGACCACCGTAGCTGTCTCTCTAGCCGTGCGAAGGTCTCTGGTGGTGTTGGTTCGCCTGTTCCCCGCCATCTCGAACTTTCGGTCCCCACGGTCGGCGCCAACTGTTGGAACCACGCTTGCTCCCCTTCGCTCTCGTGCGAGGGAAAGGCGAAGGTGGCCAAGCGTCGAAGGCAGAAAACGAAGGTAAAGGGAACAAAGACTATTATCGTAGCTCTCTTCCCAAAAAATCGTTCCTTTACACTGTTCACTCCTTGGTATTTATAGGGAATACCAAGGGTCATGGGATCAATTACAAAAGGGTACAGGAAAGATTCCCTGGCTCCACACAGGGAGGAGGGGTAATAACGTAAAAACACAGCTAAGGTGAAAACCCTAGTCAGCCTCCTTCCAGTGCGCCGCCACCTGATTCTTATCGCCTTCGAGAGGGGAGAACGAGTGCCAGACCCTCGATCTCGCTTGCCCCCGGGCCAGCGCTCCACTGACGCTTGCCAGATCCATCGCTCCAAGCGGAATGGCCTCGAAGGCCGGCGAGGGTCGCCTGCCGCGTTGTCGTCACGCCTTAACCTCGCGACGGAAAGACGAGGGCCGACCTTCGTCCTGCGGAGGTATCCGTCCAGTCGCAGAGCTTGAGGTCCTTCGCCACCAGTTGGATCTGGGCCTTTCGGCGAAGGCACGCGGGATGCGCGAGGGTCACTCCCATCGCTCTTCACGCCCTTTTCCTGCAAAAGGTACCTGAACACTTCCGAAGGTTGGGTCAGTGTCCAGAGGTTTGAATGGCGACCTGAGAGACTTGACATGATGAAATAGGGGGATAGACAGCGAAGGTGCGTGGGCCGTTTTGTTGAGCCAGTCTGCGTGGCGCCTCTACCGAGGGTCCCTTCCCCCAACAACAACGTTGTACCAATTTGAGCACAAAATTCCTTAAAAACCTCGCTGTCAAACTGAGTGCTGTTGTCGACGGTTAGGTGTTTGGGAACTCCAAAACGACAAACTATTTGCTGTCAGAAAAACTTCTTCACGGCTAGGGAAGTTATGGATGCTAATGGTCTTGTTTCAATCCACTTCGTGAAGTATTCCACGGCTACCACCGTGTAGCGAAGGTTTCCTGGGGCTGCTGGTAGAGGACCGACGAGGTCCATTGCCCATCTTTGCAAAGGCCATGTTGGACATATCAAAGTTGTTGGGGCACCTAGGGCGCTTTGCGTTTTTGCTGTTAGTTGACATCCCTCGCAATGCTTAACAATCTCTTCTGCATCTCATAGTGCTGTTGGCCAAAAGAAGCCTTGACGGAAAACTTTTCCCACCAGCGCCCTTGGGCCGTTATGAGAGCCGCAGATACCTTCATGAATTAGTTTGAGTATGTCCTTTCCTTGATTGTGTGACACACATTTTAACCATGGGGAGATCACCGAGGCTTTGAACGAGATGTTATCTACTATTTTATATCCTCGAGCTCTTTGGCTAAGTCTGTTTTCATCTTCTTTGGAGTCGGGCTCGAGCAACCCGTTGATGTAAGCCATGATTCGGGCTCTCCAATCTTCGGTCTGTATTGCATTAATCTGCTTTGTTGTTTTCTCAGAAAATTTGATGGCTGATTGTGTTGACACCTCATAAAAAATGTCTGGGGGTAACTGTAATTGTTGCACTGCTGCTTTGGCTAGATTGTCTGCTTCGCTATTCTCAGACCTTGGTATTGTTTTCGCTGTTGTGCCAAGGAAGAAAGATTCTAACCTTCGGACATATTGTAGGTACTTTTGCAGCTCTGAATCTTTTGCTTTGTAATTTTTCTCAATGTGACCCGCAATGACTTGAGAGTCTGTGTTGATGACTGCCCTTCGGATTGACAATGCTCGAAGCTTTGACAATGCCAGTATTACAGCTTCGTACTCTGCAGAATTATTTGTGCATTTGAAGTCCAGACTTTTTGCATACCGTAGCTTCGACTCGGATGGCGAAATTAGGATGGCTGAGGCTCCTGCTCCAGCTGCTCCCCAGGCTCCATCGACGTTCACCGTCCAAGACGGATCTGCTTTGACTCCTTCTCTGCGAGGGTCCGAAGTCCATTCGGCTATGAAATCTTCTAAAGCCTGCGATTTGATCGCTGATCTTCCCACGAAGGTTATGGTGTAGCTATTCAATTCAACTGCCCACTTTGCTATTCTGCCGATTGCTTCATTGTTTTTGAAAATGTTTTCTATGGGGTAGGCTGAGGGTATTTGGATTTCGTGTGCCTGGAAGTAGTGCTTGAGCTTTCTTGATGCCATGACCACGGTGTACGCTATCTTCTCGAGCTTTGAATAGTTTCGCTTGGGACCCTCAAGGGTTTCTGACACATAATAGATGGGGGCCTGCTTGGTTTTGTTGTCTTCGTGCAGTTCCTTTATCAACACTGTGCTGGCGGCGTGTGGCGAAGCTGCAACGTACAGTAGTAGCGAGTCCCCTTTGCTAGGGCTAGTCAAGACGGTCATGTTGATGAGATACCTTTTTAAGTCCCCAAAAGCCTTCTGCTGCCGAGGCCCCCAGTTGAATGGAGCAGTGCTTCTTAAGGTTTCGAAGAAAGGTAACCCTCGCTCAGCTGATCTTGAGATGAACCTGCTGAGAGCTGCTAAGCACCCTGACAGTCGCTGAGCTGCTTTTTTGGTCGTTGGTGGTTCCATGTTGATGATGGCGTCAATTTTCTCTGGGTTGGCTTCGATCCCTCTTGCTGACACGATGCAGCCTAGCAGTTTTCCTTCGCTGACTCGAATACACATTTTTTGGGGTTTAACTTCAACCTTGCTGACCGAAGGTTGTTGAATACTCTTGTCAAATCTGATATGTGATTTTCTCTGTGTTGGCTTTGTACAATCAAATCATCGACGTAAGCGGAGATGGCGTGCTCATCTTTGAAAACCTCGGACGTCATGTGAGCGAAGGTAGATCCTGCGTTTCTCAAACCTTCTGCATTCTTCGGAAGCAAAAGGTGCCCGAAGGGGTGATAAAGCTTGTTTTTTCTTCATCGTCCTCATTCATCCAGATTTGATGGTACCCCAAGAAACAGTCGAGGAGAGAATGCATCTGGCATCCGGCTGCTATGTCCACCAAGGTACTTATGCTCGGTAGAGGAAAATCGTCCTTTGGGCAAGCTTTGTTTAAGCAAGTGAAATCCACGCACATTCTCCATTTTTTTGTTCTTTTTCTAGACCAAGACCACGTTTGAAAGCCATGATGGATATTTGATAGGCCGGATCACCCCTGCATCCAAGAGTCTGTTTACTTCTGCCCTCGCTGCCTCTTTCCTTTCTTTTGACATTTTGCGGAGCTTTTGCTTGACTGGTCGATATCCTTGTTTTATGTTTAGGCTGTGCTCAATCAAACATCTGTTGACTCCTTTGAGATCTTCTGCAGACCAAGCGAAGGTGTCAAAGTTTTCTTTGAGAAAACGGACGAGGTTGTTTTCTGATTGGGGGTCTAAGTGAGCTGAGATGATTACCTTCCTCTCAGTGTTTCCCTCGAAAAGTTGAACTGGTTTGGTTTCCTCTTTAGGTGATGCTCTCCTTTGGTCACTGTGTGTTTCACCTTCGCTACAAAGGCTTGTTGTTTGAGGCATTGTTAAATTGTGCACATTGCGCTGTCCCGGTGCTACTGTTCCTTCAGCGGCTCTTGCAACGTCTTGGTCTCCATACACTGCATGACCCCCTTCGGAGCAGGAAGTTTCATACAAAGGTATGCAGGATGGATGACCGCATTGAAAACATTGGTGACCCCTCGACCAAAAATTGCATTGTAAGGATAAAACATGTCAACCACATCGAAGGTTATGTGTTTTGTTCTACAGTTCACTTGGTCTCCGAAGGTTACGGGCAAAGAGATTTTTCCGATTGCTCTAACTTGCTGACCCGCCAAAGCCGTACAGAGGATTGTCGGCAGGTTGCAAGAGGTTTCTGTCAAGCTTCATGCTGACGAAGGTTGTGGCGAACAAGATGTCCGCGGAGCTTCCTGTGTCGACTAGAATTTTGGTGACTGTCCATCCTGCAAGATTAGTTTCAATTACCATAGCATCGGTGTGGGGGTAATCCCTTAACTTCATGTCACCGGTATCGAAGGTTATTGGGATATGGGAACATCGTCCAAATTTGTGTGGTCCTTCAACAGCCACGTGGTGCACTCTTCTGACATGTTCTTTTCTTTGCCTTTTGTTGCCATGATCTTCGTTAGAACCCCAGTGACAGCAAGGATTACGCCGAAGGTTGATGTTGGATTGTTGATAGTTGTTTGGGTTTGGGATTCTGCTTTGACAGGCTGGGGAGCTGGCAGCGCTGGTATTGGGGGTGGTGGTGGTAGAGCGTTGCTTGTTTGTTAGTTGGTTTGGGTTTGAGGGGTTGTTGGGTATGAAGCGATGTATGGTATGTTTTGGCGTTGGGGAGTGGTGGATGGCTGATATGGGTTGTGGTTGTAGTGCGGGTGATGTGCGTAGAAATGTTGGTCTGAAGGTAGACCATAGTTTATTGGGGTGTACTGGTGTTGACACTTCTTAATGCAATTGCTTATAATAAACTTTAATAAACTGATTCTAGCAAAAGCCTTCAGAAATGTACAGGACACTCCTAGCATCACTTAATGTCAAGTTGTCATCCCCAACATGATACTAGAAATGTAAATTATATGTGACACTAGCTCAAAAGATATAAACAAATATTTATCTGCAAGCGCACAGATAAATATACCTGTTGTAGCAGCATTTCACCCAGGTTATCTAGGTATCGTTTATTTATATTTTACCGAAGATAGTAACGAAATGGGGAACTAGTAATTAAATATGTTTCAAGGGTAGCAGAGATTATTATTCATTCATTCATTCACTACTCATATGTCTAAACAGGGGTAAGACAAGGTAAAGATAAATAATAATAATAATAATAATAATAATAATAATAATAATAACAGCGGGAATTCTAGAGATAGAGTGAACTACATAGATCAAGCAGAGAGTCAGGTGATTAATTAAGAGATTCGAATCCTAAGTTACTTCATATCTACTAAGCCTAGTGATTACTCTAATCAATATACAATCATTTATAGCCAATTAATCTATCATCCATGATCAAGAGACATTACTAAATTAGAATCAAGAACAAAGTAATGAATTCTAACTTGCAACCGCGTCCTACTAAGATCTACACTCGGAGGGAGGACTACAAAGGACTCAACAGGACTGTCACTCCTGCGATCTACCTCTCGACCCGGAGCATAGGATGCATTCGCAGGTAAACTTAGCCTAAACACCATGTTTACACTAGTTTGACCACTTAACTCTATCCGGGGTAAAGCTAAGTATTTTACGAACATGATCATAAACTCTATCATAATCAGATCTATATTAAATATATAACTAGAATAAACTCCAAAACTGAATAAACTAAAATATATTAAAGTAGCATAAAGTCGAATAAAGATACAAATTACCGAGTCTTGGACAATGATCCGGAGACTCAGACGAAGCTTCTAGCCGGATATGCCGACGAAGTCGCCTGCCTCTACTTGAATCTAACTAGACTAAACCCTAATCTTGATGTAGAGCTCTAACTCTTTTCTCTAGAAACCCTAATTTTTGTCTTGTCTTCTGATCTTGATCTGCCTGATGATCTGGAGGGGGGTCAGGGGTCTGGTTATATAGCCCTGGGCGTGGAATCGTGATCGTTGGATCAAACCGACTTGGGATACGGTCGAGATGCATCCTGGAGGTCGGTGGAGGTAGCTTGCAAAGGATGGAAGCGAGAAGCCTCCGTTGCCGACCGACCAGTGGGCCCTGTGGGACCGGTCGGTCCCACAGGTCAGCCTCCTGTGGTGCCTCTTCTCGTGGTGTCTCGTGGAGTCTTCTAGAGATATCCCGACGTGGCGGTGAAGAAATTTGCGTCGGGTTCCTTCTTGGAGAAGCAATATGGTTGGTTTTCCTGTTTAATCCCTGGAAAATGTAGAATCACCAAAACTCATGGAATTTGTTAGTTTAAACCTCCTATTTCTTAGTTGGCAATCCTTTTTGACATTTATTCAAGTCTTGTTGACGGTAAATAATGATAGTTAATAGACGTCAACAACTGGTATGGAGGGTGGATTGGATTGAAATTTGGCTTTCTGGTATGGTTGATGGTTCGGTTTTCTGCTGATGCGGCTCTTTTGGATTCCTGGTACTCTTTTCCTTTGGCGAAGCACTCGCATTGTTTGGTGGTGTGACCTTTCGCTGTACCGCAAAAGTGGCAATACATTTTTGTGGGATCCTTCTGTTGGTTTCTTTGATCTGGTGGGGGTGGAAAACCTTGCGGGTTTTGGTTGCCTGGAGTCTGAGTGCCCCTTATGTGGTCTTCGATTGGACCTGCCTTGTTGATTGCGCCAATGTTACTTGGATCTTGACGAGGGTTGTTTTCTCTTGCTTGGGGTCTCAACTGCGGTTTCTGCTGTGCCCTTCGGGCATCGGACTTCGCCCTGAAGTCCATGTCCGCTCTACAGTATCTTTCTATTGTCTCATGTAGTTCCTCTATTGTGTTTGCCGGCTTTCTGCCAAACTTCGAAGAGCAAGGACCTGGCCACAGACCGCTTACTGCTGCGAGGATTACGGCTTCGTGAGATATTCCCGGAGTTCTTGCTCTGATTTGGATGAACCTTCACCAATAATCCTGTAGTGGTTCGCGCTCTTCTTGTTTACAGTTGAACAACTCGATAGGGTTTGATGGGGCTGCTGTGATACCTTCAAAATTTGTACAGAGCCTGTCTCTAAGGTTAGCCCAGGAATCCACAGTTCCGGGGCGTAAATTGTTGTACCATGTATGCGCGATGTCTCGAAGGATGATTACAAATGACTTCGCCATTGTTGATTCATCTCCCCCTGCTGCAGCAACTGCTGCTTCATAACTCATTATGAACTGATGAGGGTCAGAAAGTCCGTCATAACGGGACAAATTCTGTGGATTGTAAGACATTGGCCAGGGTTGGGTTTGCAGTATTTGGGAGAGTGGTGATCTCGGGTCATAAGGCATCTGATGTTGTTGGGCCCTCCGCAAGTTGCGAAGGTTTGGTTCTCTCTCATCTGGGTGAAGTTGTCGGAAATTTGGTTGTCTCTCAGGGTATGGGTTGTTTAGGTAATTTGGTTGTGGTGGGGGTGGTGGTGGCTGACGTACGTTGCCCTGACGCCGCTCGTCGTTCCCCTCCTGGGGCAGTGGCACCTCTCTGTCTACCCAACCTTCGGCTTCAGCTTCGGTTGCCGCAACGGACTCCTCCATCCGACGAAGTTGTTCTCTTGCCTCGTTCGCCTTTTGCCTGATGGCACACAGCCGGTTGTGTCTTTCAAGCTGGTCTAGGCGTCTTTTCTTTTCCTGTAGTTCAACGTGAAGCCTTTCTAAGGCCTCGAGGCCCAACTCCTCCTCATCTCCTCCCCCACCTTCTCCGGAGGTGTGCGAGTGCTGCTGTGATGTCCGCCGAGTGTGTGGGCCCGAGATCTCTGTCTCCGGATCGACTTCTTCTTCTCCTGAAGGCTCTACATTCTCTTCTGCCGGTTGAACCGTCGCGGTGGCTTCACTGGTTGTGCGATGGTCTCTGGCCGAAGCTGCCCACCTAGTCCCGGCCATTACACTCACATGTTAATTGTCGTTCAGTCCCCACGGACGGCGCCAAACTGTTGGAAATACACCTGCCTAACCCCCGCACACGTGCAAGGATAAAGCGAGGGTGGCCAACTGTTGAGCGGAAGGCGAAGCTGTGAGCAAACAAGACGACACTGTTCTTTACTTTCTTTTCCCCGGAAAAAAATCTCTCTCGTTACACTGTTCATCTCTTGGTATTTATAGGGAATACCAAGGGGTGTCGTCCAATTTACAAAAGGGTACAAGAAAGATTCCCTAGAGCTATACAACGGAAGGGTAGAATCGTACAAACACAGATGGTGCGAAAACCCTAACTCGTCTTCCCTCTGTCCGCCGCCATCCGACCCGCGTTCCCCCTCGCGGGAAAGCGGGAGTCAACCTCGTGCTTGTGGAATTGTTGCCGTTATGGCGAAGGTCAGCGTCCGCTCGCTGCCCGATGAGTCTCCATGCTCCCTGCACGCGAAGGTCAGAAAGCGATACGTAGGTCATGTTAGCAGCGAAGGTTTTCCTGAAGGTTTCTTGGGAGTGCGAAGGTTGTCTCCTTATGACAGCTTGCGTGTCGTCACTGCCGAGGGTCCCTTTCCCCAACATAGAGGCCCTCTATGCTCCTTGAAAGTGTTCATTGAACACAAAGGTGTTTGTTTTTTCAGCACAAAATTTAGCCCTGTCACATTAGATTTTGTGGCCCTAATTTAATCTATTAAAATAAAGTAATTAAAAAACTAATTTGTCAACCAAAGGCTAATTCATGAGATGAATCTATTAAACTTAATTAGTTCATAATTTGACAATATGGTGCTAACGATAGACTAATATGTCTTAATAGATTTGTTTTTGTTAATTACCATATGGTGGTGTAATTATTTTCATAATTAGTTTATTCTAAATAGATTAAATTAGTATTGGAATATATGATGTGACAAATTAAATTTTTTTATCAGGAAACAAACACCTCTTAGTGAGCATTTTTTCGGTGAATGACACCTTCGTGGGCTCCGTGTTTGGGGCTTGACTAAGTTCACTCCATTCATTTATACCTATTAGTTTTCAGCCCCAAAACTTTTTACCTATCACATTGAATGTTTAGACACATACATGAAGTATTAAATATATTTTAAAAATAATTAATTATAGAGATTGCAATAATTTTACAAGATAATTTTTAAGCTTAATTAATCATGATTTGACAATGTTGTGCTACAGATTAGCCTTAATAAATTCCTCTCATGGTTTTAAGACGAACTGTATAATTAATAGACTAAATTAGTATCACAATATTCGATGTGACATCCAAAGATTTTTCAACCTCCAACTAAACACCTTTTAATAAAAAAATCTCTCAGAAAAAACCTTCATGGTATGGTGTCGTACCTTTTTATAGACCTCGTGTGCTCTGTACGCTACCATTTGGTATATTTTACACATCAAACTATTAATTGAGTTTTTTGGTAGCACAGTATGAAGCCAAGTCAAGCGACTTTGTATGTGTTCTTTAAGATAATATAAGCTTGATTACTTTTCTCATGTGCAAAACAACAATCCCCGCTACCGGCCAGCGTATGAAGAACGACGGCGCAGCAAAGCGCGCATACCTATAGGAACTAAAGATGGGAAAGTTACGACAGGTCCAGAATACCTATAGGCTAGGAGAAGATATACTTTTAGACAATGAAAGAAGATAGATAATTGAATTAAAAAAAGAGTGTCTATTTATTTGTCGATAGATTTTATGTGATCCAATATGTTATATTTTTATATATATATATTATCTAGTAAATAGTTGTGGTCCAAATCCTAAAGCACAATCAAACGTATAGGACTCTGATAAATTTACTATCAATAAAATCTGTCAACAAATAAATAACAAAAGTCATAAAAAAATACTACATACCTACTATAGATGCTGGCAATTATATATTAAAATATATTAATATTTATGCTAAGTAGTTAGTATCATCGGAAAGATCTTTACATCTAGTTTTTTAACAAAATTATTTAGAGATATAAATATTGCACATATTTTCTACAAATTGAGTCAAACACGTGGCACGCACACCAACGGCGACACTTATTCAGGGGCAGAGGGAGTAGAACTCTTACTACCTAGCCTCGCATCGCTAACAGGGATATGTAATGTAGTCTTGACGCTTAATCGATTTCTTTCATTTGTTTACGCTGGCCTTGTTCTGCATTTGTCAAAAGAGGCCAATCAATCTGAAAGGAACTTTGCAGGAAACCCCCAAAAGCTTGCGTGGTAGTAAATCGACCAGTGTCAGGCCTGAAGCAAGCACGAAGCGCCTCCAAAAGTCAACCAGATCAAGACGGCTCAAAACCCATACTCCTGTTTGACCCCAAGTGCTGAGAAATTCAGAAAGCAGAAGTTGCCGCCGACTGTGAGAAATTCAGAGACCGCCGTTTCATTGTCATCCAATCAAGACCGTGTCCGTGTCTGTGCCTGAGCCAATCGCCATCGGAGGAATCCGGAGCTGCATGCGCGGCGCTGCTGGCTGGCACTGCGCCCGAATGCTTGCAATGTCATAAATTCTAACTTGGTCAGTGATGATTGTGATTCAAGGAATGAACGAGTGACAATGATATACTATGAGGGGCTCACATACGTCACTTTCATTGCGCCTGACCAAACTTTGTTCTTTCTCATTACAGTGATAACAGTGTCCTGATAAAGGGCAAGCACCGTGTGGGTCATTACTGAAAGGATTAATATTTGTTCATGGAGGACATTGCATTGGCGAATTAATGCATACTCATCACAAAAGTTGCTGAAAGATTTGTGAGTGCGCATAGCATCTCCAACAGCTCTCTATCCCTATTTTTAACTTGCCAAAACATAAAAATAGAAGGGCCCACCATATTAAGTCGTTGACAGGTAATCTGATCGGACCTTCTACCGTCGCGCGACGCATCTCCTTCCTCGGTGGTGTTCATCAGGACGTCAAGTCGCCGAGAGAAGATACGCCGCCGCTGCAGGTCCTCATCAACCCTTCATGGACTACTCGTCCACGCATCTAGCCATGAGTATCTTCTACGGAAGCAAGAACAGATAAATTAGAGGAGACAATGGATGCTGGTCACCGGTCGCCCGTCGGCGGCTGCCTGCTCGATTACTCGCTGCTACTAGTCTTGGCTAGGTTGGCCTGCTCCATTGCTCGCTGCTACTAGAGTACTAGTTCATTTGTGCGATGTTGCAGCCCAAGACGTTGGCGGGAACGGGGACGGGAAACTTCATTTTCGGCACGGGAATCCCTTCGGCGCGGCGCGAGGACGGATTCGTAGTCGTCTCCGGGCGCGATAAAGTACGCGCTGGGACGGGCTTTTTAGCAACTTAGTATAATTTCCAAAGTGAAATACCAAACTTTTGGAGAACGTTTTTTTTTGCATGTTTTGTCAAATTTCGAAGAATACCAAGTGATATACCAAACTGCTGGAGATGCTAAAAAAACTAATTGCTTTCAATGCCAGCACTTGTCACTTGATCAAGCCTTAAATAAGTGTCTCGAATAATGGTCACAAATTCTCCTAAGTGTTTGTTTCGGAAAAAAAACAATACTCCCTCAATTCCAAATTATAAGAGACCTATGCAGTGACTTCCTTCATCTCAGGGATTTGTCAATACATGCCTCTACATTATATTGTGTAATTCGTGAAAAGATTCTAAGATATTTTAGTTTTTCTAGATACTTTATTTTTACTATAGATATCTAGATATAATTTATATATATCTAAATACAAAGCAAAAAATATTTGTCTAAAAAAGCCAAAAATATTTTACAACCTAGAATGGAGGGAGTATTAGTTATATTTCAGCTAACAATAATTACAGTTGTAAAATACTAGTATGTTCCTTTCTTTTAACTCTTTTGCTCCTGTAAAATGTTGAAAATGACTTAACAATAGCATGATATTGAATCGTGTATTGTGGTAGTATTGTCAATCCTCATCGACGCGCTATGCGTAAAGATCAGACGGGTAAGAGAATTTGGAAAGATTCAAGAAAGGTGGGGGATTTCTTCCATCGTCTCTAGGTTCAACCCAAAATCAGCTTATGAGTCAGCTTATAATTTGGAACTCCAGAGCCTGTTCATTTCAGCTTATGATCCGGTTTATCAGCCGTCAATCCAGTATTTTTCTCTTACAATAAATCAGTTGTTCCAACTTATGAGCCAACTTATAATTTGGAACTCTAGGGCCTATTTATTTGAGCTTATGATTCGGTTTATCAGTCGTGAACCTAGTATTTTCTCTCACAACAAATCAGTCATTTTAGGCTTATCAGCCAGATTATGATTCGAGGTACTATATATCACTTCTACTCCCTCCATTTTGCTATATTTGTTCGTGGTATATGGAGAGTTCATTGCATAATCTTTGTCCACTAAGACGCTCACTGCCCTCGATTAAATGCTTTCAAAGAATAATAATAAAACGATCATATTATATTACTTATTTAATGGGGTCTTAAATGATCATTTCATCTTAACTATTACTCTCGGTTCCAAAAAAAACCATTCTAGATTTGTACTAAGTCAAGTTATTCTAAGTTGGCTAATAAGTTTATAGAGAAGGATATTATTGGCATTTAGGACCACTACTACAGAATGGGCCTTTAGCCCCGGTTGAACCGTGTTGGGGGAAGGAACCCTCGGCAGTGACGTCACGCAGGCTGACACAGGAAGCGACCCTCGCGCATCCTGCATACCTTCGCAAGAACTTTCGTCATTTATTAAGTCCCTCGGGTCATTTTTTCTAACCTTCGGATGTTAGCTCGACCCTCAGGATATTTTCTGTTTCTTGCAGGCAAGAGGCGTGAAAAATACGGTGTGTGACCCTCGCGCGTCCTGCACACCTTCGGAAGAAGCGTCAAGCTCAGTGGACGTCAAGCGAACGCGAGCCTCGCGACTGAAGCGATGGTTTCACAAGCCGAAGGTTAACCCTCGCGTCCCCGCGAGGGTGTGCACGAGCCGAGTGGCGGCGGACGCACGGAGGGCGAGTTAGGGTTTCCCTACTGCCCGTGCTTGTACAATTCTGCCCTTCTGTCGTACGGCGTTAGGGAATCTTTCTTGTACCCTTTTGTAATTTTTTCTGTACCCTCGTCTTTGGTTCCGACAGTTGACCACCCTCGCCACTCCCTTGCACGATAGCGGGGGTAGGGGCAGGAGTGATTCCAACAAACCGGGCCTTTAGCCCCGGGTATGCCAACCGGGGCTAAGAATCCAGGATTAAAGGTCCCGACCTTTAGTCTCAGGTGCTTCCCACCGGGGCTAAAGGTCCAGAGAGAAAAAATAAATGTGTGTTGTGTGAGATTCGAACTCAGCACAGCTCGCCTCAGGCACGCTTACCAACTAAGCTACGTAATCCACGTGATACAGTTCTGAACGTTTTCCTTTTAAATCCACTCGTGAAGGACCTTTAGCCCCGGTTGGTAACACCAACCGGGGCTAAAAGGACCTTTAGCCCCGGTTGGTACCACCAACTGGGGCTAAAAGGACCTTTAGCCCCAGTTGGTACCATCAACCGGTGCTAAAGGTGAATCTTTAGTTCTGGTTGGTAATACCAACCGGAAATAAAGGTCCTGGACCTTTAGCCCCGGTTGGTAATACCAACCGGGACTAAAAGTCTTTAGCCCCGGACGCAAAATTTTGCGAGACTAAAGCTCAGTTGATAGATCGTCCAAAGGGTTGTTTTCTAGTAGTGGACACCAAATAAGCAAATAGGCATATAAATATGTTTCATGACTTATTTATCACTAGCAAAACATGCTCGTGCGTTGCAACGGGATACATAATTTTTTTTGTAGTTATCTAGAAAATTATAATTTTGCGACCTATTAACAATTATGTCACTAACTTATTTTAGAATTAGATCAGCAAAATACGTATTTTCTCTCATATAAGCAAGGCATGAAGTACATGATGTTTGTCAAATTTGAAAGGCTTGGATAGTAGCCCAATATCGTCATCGAATTTGAACGGCTTGGATAGTAGGCCAATGTCGTCGTCGCCATCAGCACGAACATAGCACACGTAATGTGTCTGGCTTGTATTTTGGGAGGTTGCATCAACATATCTTGAATTTCTTTTTCTATCGGAACTGAGTTGACACCACAAGCCACCAAACAGATTGTTTTGATCTTATTTCTATTTTTGTTTGAATTTGGATTACGATTAGAATGTAGTAATAAATAGAAAGACATATTTTCAAATAACATATGAGCTCACGTAGCATTTTGGTTTCGGTTCTTGGATCGAAACCCTAAAGCCGCACAATACCATCTCAACATTTTCAGCAGTCAATGGTAGCTCAATCGCAGGGTCTGGATGGCAACAGCTGAACCGCTGCTAGACCAGGACACAGTTAGATTTGCAGATAAGTTGCATCTTAATCAATTAAGATAGAAAATCAAGAAAATAGTCTGAATTTTTTAATGCCCTGATACCTAAACTTAACCGCTGTAGGAGATGCTCCAGCTTGTACCAAAACAGTCAACTTTCTACTCCTATATGCTTAGATGATAATCACAAACACAGCGCAGACAATATGAGTATATGACACTACGCTGCCAATAAGACAGAAGGTATCATACAGTCCTAAAAAATACTGGATAGGTGCAAGGCATACTTTAGCGTTTTGTTAAGTTGTTAGCTAGTCACTGCATAATTACAAAGCATACTGCACACAATCGATATTTTGCAACTACATTTTAGCACCATTTTTAACTATATCGATAGATTGATCATCTTGGAATGCTATCCTTAGCCAAGAACCTAAGCAAACAAATGTGGGTCTTCACTCATAACACCTGGACGTGAGATTTAGAACAAACACAGTGTGTGATTCTTCCTTTTTAGCAGATGATGCCACGGTATGATTCCAGGATTAAAACCATCAAAGTTCCACAACATGCGGCAAGTTAATTCTTCCTCTAGAAAATACCCTACCAATCCTTAAGACAGCTCCATATACTACCAATCCAGTCAGTAAAATAAGGTAAGCTTGAGAGAGATTTCTACAAATACAAAAATCCCCAAACAGATGAGGGAAAAAAAGAACCGGGGATAACGAGCTACAAGCCAACAAAGGAACTGACCTTGCCGCGCGCGACGGACCCAGGGCGGGAGTTGGCAAACAACCTGCGCGTGGAAGAAGCCGGACGAGTCGTCGACGCAACCCCACGGTGTTGATCGAGAGAAAACCCATCAGCCGGACCGAGCCAGGCGAGAAAGCGCCCCTCGAGAGGGACAACAGGAGGAGGAGGGAGGTGGACGTTGATGGGACCGCCGCCCCACGCCACGACCGCCGCTGCGCTGTTGCCATCGCGGGGTGGACGGGGAGATGAAGGCGATAACAGAAAGGAGCGGCGTGGGGGGCACCGCGGAAATGAGGAGTGTCGTGGTACAAAAAAAGGGTACCCCCAATCAACGAAAACACCCGAGCACCCTGTCTCCGTCTCGCCCGAGCCCTCCCGGCCAGGCCTCGGGCGAACGCTCAATCTCCGTCTCGCCCGAGCCCTCCCACCAGGCCTCGGCGAGCGCTCAATCTCCGTCTCGCCCGAGCCCTCCCAGCCAGGCCTCGGGCGAGCGCTCTATCTCCGTCTCGCCCGAGCCCTCCAGGCTTCGGGCGAGTTCGCCCCCACACCTCGAGCCTTAACACATGGCCTCGAGCTGCACAGACAGCCGTACCAACCCATACCACGCATTTAATGCCTTCACCTACTCCGATCATGTCCACTAGTGCGCGGCGTGTACCACAGTAACTCGGAGTAAAGGTCAAGTCTCGTTTTCACCGCAAGCATGGGCAAAAGGGCGCCAGTGCAGCACTGTTCGGCCATGCCAAGCACTGTAACCCCTCGAGGCCGGCTCCGCGCCCCTCGAGCCCTGCACTGTAGCCCCTCGAGGCCGGCTCTGCGCCCCTCGAGCCATGCACTGTAAACACCTCGAGGCCGGCTCCGCGCCCCTCGAGCCATGCACTGTAACACCTCGAAGTCGGCTTCGCGCCCTTCGAGCCCTAACCACTTTCATACTATTGGAGGACAGGTACCCCAAGACCCGGAGGGACCTCACCGCGTACTGTACATTCCGGGATGGGTGCTGTACGGCTCCCGTCTTGTCGCGCCCCACGTCCGCGCCGGGAGGGAAGCCACGACTCAAGGACGCCTCAACAGCGACGATCACATCGGCTCCAGTGGCCCCAACAAGACAGGGTTCCTACCCTTCTCCGTATGGGGCACCATGCGCCCCAACGCTGTAATACTTTCATGTAACCCTGACCTCCCCTTGCTCTATAAAAGGGGACGCTAGGGCCCTCGTTCAGGGGGACGGTGAGACAGACGAAGAGAACCCACGAGTCCACACACAAACACGAGTCCGGACCCGGTCCACGCTCACTGAGCTTGTATTCCCCCCTGTACAAGCACTTAGGTGCAAGTAATACAAGAACATCTCCCCCCGCTGGACGTAGGGCCTTCTTTGCCCGAACCAGGATAAATCCTTGTGTCCTCTTGCATCACCATCCAGGAAGAGAAGCACGCGATCATATTACTCGTTGGTGTGATACCCCCGGGTACGAAACACCGACAGTTGGCGCGCCAGGTAGGGGACTTCGCGTGCCCGAGCCGATTTCTCGTTGACTCCTGGATGGCTTCATCCCCTCCTCCGTTCTCGGCTGGTGCCGTCGTCTGGTTCGGGAGCCTTGAGTTCCTGGCCACAGGCAACGGCAACGAGCTGACTCTGCTCTCCACGGAGGGCCTGGGCGGAGTGCGCGTCACGCCGCCCCGCGCAGGGGGGTGTGACGCGTCGCCCGCACCACCACACGTCGCCACGTCGCGAGCGGCGCCATCGTCACCGTCGTCGTCGGGCGCAGGCGGTGCCCACGGCGAACACCTACGCCCCCGTAGCCGGTGCAGGGGCCCCAAGGGGAAACCCGCCCGGCGCGCGGCCGGAGACCTCCAGGGCGCGCTCACGCCCGTCTAGCGACTTCGCATTCGTCATGCGTACGGACCGGGAGCCAGGCCAGAGGCCTCCAAGCCGTGCGCCGTCGACGCCGCTCAGCCTCCTCCCGCACGGGTCGCGCCGCGCTCGACGCCAGCGGTTCCCGGTCGGCCCCGACAACTCTGCGGCTGTGTACGCCCACCGCCTCGACGAGCACCATCAGGACCAGACGGTGGCGGACCGGGAGCAGCGTTCGGGCGCGCTGCTGCAGGCCATGGCCAGCCTGGAAATCGTCCACCCCGCGTGCGTCGACCGCAACTTCTTGCGACCCCTCGAGCCACCTCGTCGAGCCACCGTCGGAGAATGGTACCGCGAGCTGCGGTCCCAGCATCGGCCAAGGCGGCGTGCTATCAACAGTTCCGACTCCGACGAATACGACTACCACGACCCCGACCTCTGGGACCCCACCAGGGAGTGCTTCCAACTCGAGGGAGTCGTATGCGATACCGAGGACGAAGGCGACGACGACAGGCCGGCCCTCGACCTAGAGGGACCTAGCGACGTGGCCGCAGCAGGCGGATCACGCGTTCTGGGAAGGGACGAACCTCGAGCTCCGGTTGAACCGCCTAAGCACGACGATGGCCGGGCGGCACAACTCGCACAAGTGCAAGAGGCAATCACCAAAGCCGAAGAGGAACGGCGACACCTGATGCAGCTCCGGCAAACCTTGATGCAGGAACCAGCCCAGCCCCGAGGAGCCGGAGCTCGAGGTCGGGCTCGAGAGGTCCACCGGCAGATCCTCGAGGGCGGTGCGCCAGCACGCCCTGAGGCATGTTTCCCGCGAGCCGGCCAGAACGTGGTGGCGGCAGCGATGATGCTCCGTGAAATGCCCGCCGTCTCCAACCCCGATGCCAGGCGCATGCTCGGAGAAATGAAAAACCTCCTTGAGACAGCCGCGGTGCAGCAGGCCGAGAGCTCGGCGTCACGCCGACGCGGAGCAGCCTCGGGGAAACCGGCGGACACGCCCCACGACGCTCGCGAGGCATCCGTCCACCAGCCGGACGCCTCTCGAGCTAGGCCAGTCCGCGAACGGATCGTCGACAATCGGCCGCCTCGAGACCCCAACGACGCCCGCAACGACATCAACCGACGGCGCAAAGACAAGGGGGCCAAGAGCGTGGCTATAGCGCCCATCGAGGGGGACGCTACGACAGCGACGAGGACCGGCAGGCCCTCGAGCCCCCGGGCCCCCGAGTCTTCAGCCGGGCCATCCGCAGCTCGACCCTCCCCGACCGCTTCGGCCGCCGACCAACATCGTGAAGTATGATGGGGAGGTCGAGCCCAAGCTCTGGCTCTCGGACTTCCGCCTTGGCTGCCAACTAGGCGGAGCGAAGAACGACGACCGCGTGATCATACGTCAACTCCGCTTTACCTCTCGGACACCGCCCGTCGGTGGCTCGAGGGGCTCCCGCCGGATCGCATCCATGACTGGGCCGACCTAGTCAGGGTCTTCGACGGGAACTTTAAAGGAACCTGCGTACGTCCAGGCAACCCCTGGGACCTACGGCGTTGCAGGCAGACGGCGGACGAGCCCCTCCGAGACTTCGCTCGACGCTTCTCGAAGCAGCGCCTCGAGCTCCCCACGTGCCTGACGAGGACGTCATCTCAGCGTTCCTCGCAGGCACAACATGCCAAGAGCTTGTTCATGAGCTAGGACGCTACCGTCCCAGGACGGTCGAGGACCTGATGGATCGCGTCACCAGCTTTGCTCGGGCGACGAAGCGGTGGGGGCCTTCTTTGGCCGCACCACGGACAAAGGCAAGGCTGTGATCGCGCGGAGGGCTCCAATAAGGGCGGCGACGCCAAGAACGACAACATGACAGCAACAAAAGGAAGAAAAACAAGCGCAAGGCCAGAAGGCGAAGCGTGGCGCCGATGACGACGACGACAAAGAAGTGCTCGCGGGCGCCCTCGAGCCTAAGAAGCCCCGAGGCCCTCCCGACGGGGCTGTCTTCGACCAGATGCTCGAGGATCCCTGCACCTTCCACAGGGGCCCCGTAAATCACAAGCTGAAAGACTGCCGACTGTTGAAGAGCTACTACTCCAAGCTCGGTGATAAGAGGGAAGACGCGCCTAAGGGAAAGGATACCGATCAACGCGGCGGACGGAAGGCAGATGGCGACTTCCCCCGGTGCGCGACTGCTACATGATCTACGGGGGCCGACCGTCGGGCTCTCAGCTCGAGAGAGAAAGAAGGAGCGCCGGGAAATCTTTTCGCTTGGCCACGACGCCCCCGGTATCTTGACTGGTCCGATGCGCCAATCACGTTCGACCGTGACGACCATCCGGACCAGGTCATAAACCCGGGGGCTTACCCCTCGTCGTCGACCCCGTCATAATCGACGTTCGGTTCTCCAAGGTATTGATGGATGGGGGCTCGAGCCTCAACATCATATACCTCGAGACCCTCGACCTCCTGGGGATTTCAGAAGGACAGCTCCGACCCAGTGTCGGGGGTTCCACGGAGTAGTCCCAGGAAAGAAAGCCCACCCCCTCGGGCGCATCGACCTGCCGGTTTGCTTCGGCACGCCGGCAAACTTCCGTCAGGAAACACTCACCTTCGAGGTGGTCGGCTTCCAAGGGACCTACCACGCCATCATCGGCCGGCCAGGCTACGCCAAGTTCATGGCGATTCCTAACTACACGTACTTGAAGCTCAAGATGCCGGGGCCAAAAGGGGTCATCACCGTTGACACCTCCTACGAGCACGCATACCACTGCGACGTGGAGTGCGTCGAGCGGGGGGAGGCCAACGTCCACCTCGACTCGCTCGAGGCCTTGGCAGCTCTGGCCACCGAGGGGGCCCCAGAAGCAAAGCGTCACGCCGGCACCTTCGAGCCGGCCGAGCACACCAAGCAAATACCCGTCGACCCGACCATGGCGAATGGCAAGACGCTGACCATCAGTACCAGCCTCGAGCCCAAATAGGAAGCAGTGCTCGTCGACTTTCTCCGCGCGAACATCGACATGTTTGCGTGGAACCCCTCGGACATGCCGGGCATACCGAGGGAAGTCGCCGAGCACGCCTTGGAGATCCAGGCCGGGTCTAGACCGGTGAAGCAACGCCTGCGCCGCTTCGACGAGGAAAAGCGCAGGATCATCGGCGAAGAGGTGCACAAGCTTTTGGCGGCCGGATTCATCAAGGAGGTATTTTACCCAGAGTGGCTAGCTAATCCTGTACTAGTTAGGAAAAAGAATGGAAAGATGCGGATGTGTGTAGATTACACTGGTCTGAATAAAGCATGTCCAAAAGTTCCATTTCCTTTACCTAGAATTGACCAGATCGTCGATTCCACTGCTGGGTGCGAAGTGCTTTCGTTCCTTGATGCGTATTCCGGCTACCACCAAATTAGAATGAGAAAATCCGATGAGCTCGCGACCGCTTTTATCACGCCATTTGGTATGTATTGCTATGTTACGATGCCCTTCGGCCTTCGAAACGCTGGGGCAACGTACCAACGATGCATGCAACACATCTTTGGCGAGCACATAGGCAAGACCGTCGAGGCCTACGTCGATGACATCGTGGTTAAAACCAAAAAGTAGGGAACCTCATCGACAACCTCGAGACCACGTTCGAGTGCTCCGGGCCAAGAATGTGAAGCTCAACCCCGAGAAGTGTGTCTTTGGTGTGCCTCGAGGCATGCTACTTGGCTACATCGTCTCGCAACGGGGGATCGAGGCAAACCCTGAAAAAATCTCAGCAGTCACGAGGATGGGTCCGATTCGTGACCTCAAGGGTGTGCAGAAAGTAACAGGCTGCCTAGCCGCTCTCAGCAGATTCATCTCGAGGCTAGGAGAAAAAGCGCTACCCCTCTACCGCCTGCTAAAAAAGACGGAACACTTTGTGTGGACCACCGAAGCGAGGAGGCCTTAACCAAGTTGAAGGGGCTGCTGACTTCTGCACCAATTCTCGTGCCCCCGCGACCAGCCGAAGGTGACGATTCCCCCGAACCCTCCTCCTCTATGTGGCTGCAACCACTCAGGTGGTTAGCGCGGTCATAGCCGTCGAGAGGCACGAGGAGGGTCATACATTGCCGGTCCAGCGGCCGGTATACTTCACCAGTGAGGTACTCTCCGAGGCCAAGGTCCGGTACCCGCACATCCAAAAGCTGCTCTACGGCATCATCATCACGAGGCGTAAGCTCCAGCACTACTTCCTCGCTCATCCCGTGACGGTGGTATCATCCTTCCCCCTCGGAGAAATCGTCAACAATCGGGAGGCCACGGGGCGCATCGCCAAGTGGTCCGCCGAACTGATGGGGGAGACCATCACCTATGCCCCGCGAAAGGCCATCAAATCGCAAGCGTTGGCGGATTTCGTTGCTGAATGGACCGACACTCAGCTCCCGCCGGCACAGATTCAGGCCGAACTCTGGACCATGTACTTCGATGGATCCCTCACGAAGACAGGGGCGGGAGCGGCCTGCTCTTCATCTCACCCTCGGAGTACACATGCGTTACCTGCTCGCTTGCACTTCCCCGCCTCCAACAACGTCGCCGAGTACGAGGCCCTCGTCAACGGGCTGCGCATCGCCCTCGAGCTCGGGGTCCGACGCCTCGACGCCCGAGGAGACTCGCAGCTCGTCGTCAACCAGGTTATGAAGGCTTCGAACTGCATCGATCCCAAGATGGAAGCATACTGCGAGGAGGTGCGCAAGCTGGAAGACAAGTTCTACGGCCTCGAGCTCAACCACGTAGCTCGGAAGTACAACGAGGCCGCAGACGAGCTGGCAAAGTTGGCGTCCACGCGCGGCACGGTACCGCCAGACGTCTTCTCGAGGGACGTCTTCGAGCCATCCGTCGAAATCGACCAGGGGCTGGGACCTCGACGCACCCCTCGAGCAAGACACGGGGGCTCGAGATTCGACGCCACCCCTCGAGCAAGACACGGGGGCTCGAGATTCGACGCCACCCCTCGAGAAGGACCCCTCGACGTCCGCAGAAGCCATGCAAGTCGACGCACACGCCCCTTCGTCATCACGGCCCCTCGACTGGCGGACGCCCTACCTCGACTACCTGACGCAAGGCGAGCTACCAGAAGACAAGACGGAGGCCAGAGTAAGGTTACAAGGGCCTTTAGCACCCTCCGCTCCTTCCTCTGCCTTGCCTCCATTCACTTGTAGCTAATACCGACTGAAGTCCGACCGTGATCCGTCAACGCTGCATCCCACTCTAGTAAATTGCGCAAAGCTCCTCGCGAATGCACTACGGTGGGCTTGCGGCCACCACGCCATCGCCGATGGCCCTGGTGGCAACGCATTCCCGACACGGCTTCTATTGGCCGACCGCCATTGGGGATGCCAAGCGTTTGGTCCAAAGCATGCCATGGGTGTCAATTCTACGCCAAGCAAACGCACCAGCCCGCACACGCCCTGCAGATGATCCCAGTCACTTGGCCATTTGCCGTTTGGGGGCTCGACCTCGTGGGTCCCCTCAAAAGGACAAGTGGAGGGTACACACACATGCTCGTGGCCGTCGACAAGTTCACACCAAGTGGATCGAGGCTAGGCCGATAGGAGACCCCACCTCCGAGAGGGCTGTCGAGTTCATCACCAACATCATGTAACCGGTTCGGGGTGCCTAATGCCATCATCACCGACAATGGCACCCAATTCATGGGCAAAAAGTTCACCAACTTCTGTGATGACAACAACATTCGCGTAACCTGGGCCTCGGTCGCCTATCCCCAATGCAACGGGCAAGTCGAGCGCGCCAACGGCATGATACTCCATGGGCTAAAGCCAAGGCTGTTCAAGACCCTCAAGAATTTCGGAAAGGGGTGGGGCTACAGAACTCCCTCGGTGCTGTGGGGCCTCAGGACTACGCCGAGTCGAGCCACCGGGTTCACTCCGTTTTTCCTAACCTACGGCGCCGAGGCCGTCTTGCCTACGGACCTCGAGTACGGCTCACCTCGACTTCGAGCCTACAACGAGCAAACCAGTGACGAAAGGCTCGCCAACGCCAAGGACCAGCTCGAGGAGGCTCGAGACGTGGCGCTCATCAACTCTGCACGCTACCAGCAAACACTTCGACGCTACCACGACAAGCACGTACGCGAAAGGGACCTGGCGGTGGGGGACCTCGTGCTTCGACGGCTGCAAGATAATTGAGGGCGCCATAAGCTCACCCCTCCGTGGGAAGGCCCGTACACCGTGGCCGAAGTGCTCAAGCCAGGCACATACAAGCTCTACGACGACCAAGGCAGGATCCTGGTGAACGCGTGGAACATATCTCAGCTACGTCGCTTCTACCCTTAAGGGCCTCGAGGCCTTGTTCATTTTGTTGCTTTGTACAAACACGTTGAATATGAATGGACCAACTCGTGCTCCATCTTTCATGTTCCTTAACAACTCAAGGTAGCCTCGACCCTGCCTAACTCAGGGTCGAGCCTCCCTCGGGGGCTGACAAGGGGGTAAATGCCCCCCAGACTCCGGAAAAAACGCGTGTTTTCTTTTCAAAAATTTGACCCTCGTCTCGACTCGCGCCTCGAGTGAACTAACGACGTCTAAATCTCAAAGTACCTCGAGCCTCCAAGGTCGGGAGGCGTCGACGTAGACGTCCACCTACGCCCCCGGGCTACGGTACCCTACCTACGCCTCCCCTCGAGGGGCACGCGACGTATCGAAGGAACACAGACTAAGTTAGCAGAAACTCGAGCTTGCGACAAAGAGAAGCGGTCAAACGCATTTGAAAAGAAAACAACTCTTTTTAACAAACAAATCACGTATGCATTCGGATCTCGACATACCCTCATTTATCTCACAGAATTCTTACAAGGGCCTCGACGCCCAAATTTGGCACGCAGGCCTCAGTCCTCGTCGGTGCGGTACTCCTCCCCGAGGTCCACAGGGGCGGGCTCGACCTCGACGCCCGAGCTCGAAGGAGGAGGGCTCCCGACACCGCTGCTGGCGTCAGGAGGCAGCACGTCCTCCTCGAAGATCTTCGCCAGCGACGTCCCCGGCCTCTCCATCTTCTCCAAAATTTTGTCAACTCGGCAGTTGTTCCACTCCTCATCCTTCCCCTCGATCTCGATGAAGCCATTCGCGACAACATGGACCGGGAAGCGGAAACCGGAGCGAACAACCGCGAGTGTCTGCTTGACGCCGTGATGGAGAGCTTGCCGGACACGGTCCCGAGCGGCTGCGTCGAAGAAGCACAAGGCGTCGACCAAGGCATCGCCCCGAGCCATTGCACCTTCTGCCGCGGCAACAGGAGGAGCACCCCACATGGGGCCGAGCCGATCGAGAGAAGAGCGAGCCCGCTCCGCCACCATTGTCTCGTCTTGGAGCTGGTCCAAGAGAGTTTGGTTTGTCTCCCGGAGCTCCTCGACCGTCTTCTCGACCCCTGCGCAACAAACAAGGAAGAGTGAGCCTGCGGCGTAACAAAGAACTTCGAGAACCAAACAAGAACAAGGCGTAAGCCTCACCGTCGCAGTGTTGCCCCAGTGCGGCGAGGTCGCTGGTCAGGCCCTCAGCACGCTGCTCCAGCCTGCGCTTCTCGGCCAGCGTGAGGAGCCTCTCCGACCTAAGGTCCTCGATCAGCCGGCCCGCCTCCACCAGGGCCAGATCCTTACGGATCACCTCCTGCCGCGCCGCCCCCTCGGCAGCTCGGGCGGTGTCGGCGCCGCTCACGGCGTCTTCGGCCTCTTTCCTCGCCGCCTCCGCTGCGGTTCGGGCGGCGGCGGCCTCGCCACGGGCGTCAGCAGCCTCCTGCTTCGCCGCCCTCGGCTTCAGCCCGGGCAGAGGTGGCCTCGCTTCGGGCGTCCGCGGCCTCCTTCCTCGACGCTCCGAGAGCGGCGGCGGCCTCCTCCTTGGATCGGGCAGCCTCGCCTCGAGCCACCCGGACCTCCGCCTCCGCCTCGTTAAGCCGGCTCGCCATCTGGGCGTTCCGGCTCAGCTCCGCGCGAAGATCTCGAAGCTCCGCCTCGGCCCGCTCGAGGGCGGCTGACACCTGAGCGGACCGGTCCGCCTCCTCAGAGCAGGAAACGCTCCGCCTCCGCCATAAGCGCGGCCACCTCCCGGAAGATAGACCGCACCTCACGCGGGGCCCCCCGCTGGGCCGGCTGCTCGATGGGAACCACGGCGAGGGGCGAGCTCAGTGGGACAGGAAACGGCCATATCGGTCGGTCGAGCTCGATGTCGGGCACAACCTCTTCCGCCTCAAGTTGCCCCGACAGCGACCCGCCGCTCGATGGCACGGACCCCGACTCCCTCCGTCCCTCCGGCGGCGCCTCCTGTTGCGGATCGGTCGAGGGAAGGCTCGATCCTGGGCCTTCTTCCCTGGCCGGGCCCTCAGGCGCCTCGTCGGCGCTGGCCGGCACGACGGGTACCTCCACCGCCATCGAGCCCGCGGCGAGGAGCGGCCCCTGCTCCAGCTCGTTCAGGAGGTCCTCCACCGTCGGCTCCTTCTCCGCCGACGCCTCCCCCCCCCTTCCCTCCTCCGCAGCCTGGCCCGTGCTGGTCGGAGCCACAAGGGGCGCGGTCTCCTCAGCCCCAGACGCCGGCGGGGCCGCGCTCGCCCCAGGCGCTTCCTCCGGAGCAGCCGCCGTGGTGAGGGGAAGGGTGGCGCTCCCAGTCGGCACCATCGCAGGAGGAGGAGGAGGGGGAGGAGGCAGCACTTCGGCGGATACGGCGGTGGCAGGCTCGATGCCATGAGCTGAAGCCCCTGCAAAACGAGATGACGGAGAGGTCAGAACCAGGAAGAGTACCTCGACCCCAATGGTCGATGGCGACGGCCTCACCAAAATTTGCGACGATCATCCGGCCCCCTCGAGCCATGGCAGCTCGGGCCTTCTCCAACCAAGCGGCCTCTCTAGCGGAGGAAGGTGCCATACCTCGAGGTGCCTGTGCCTCGACAGGGCTCGAGGCCTTGGCCCGCTTGGATGAAGCGAGGTCCACCTCCTGGTAAGAGCGCTTCCCCCTGAGAAAATGGAGATGGCACGCGTCATTAAAAGCAAAAAGGTGAAGCCTCACTACCAACGAGACCCAAGGAAACTACTCACCCGAAGCGGCGGCTGGGCTTCTTCCCGGAGTCGCCGGACCCACTCGGGGGCTTCGAGCCCACCCCACGGCTCGAGCCCTGCGCCTGGGCCGTCTCCGCAGGGCTGGGATGGGGGGAGGGCTCCCGACGCCTCCCATGGCTCGACCTCGAGGGAGAGCTCTCCTTCCGCCCCACATCGCGGGAGGGCGACCGCACCACCCTCGTGCTGATGTCATTGCGCTCGCTCCGGCGCGGGCTCCGGGACCTGCTCCGGCGCCCGCGCTGGCGGTCGCGCCCTCCCGTGTCCGCCTCCGCGTCCCGGTGGCGGTGCGGCGATGAACTCCGGGGACGCTCGCGCCCCTGGTCACGAGATGTTCGGGGGCTCCCTCCCCGACGCTCATGATGGCGAGGGCTCGACGCCTCTTCTTGGCGCCCACTCCTCCGCGGGCTCGACGGCGCCCTTGACGGCTCGCGGGAGTCGGGCCCCGAACCCTTCTCGACCTGTCGGCCGCCTCTCGAGGCCCGCCCCCTCTCGAGACCCCCCCGTCTGGGCTGACGCGGGGGCGGCCTCCACTGGCGCAGTGGCGGAGGCGCTCCGGGTCCGGGGCTTCCTTGCGACTGGGGGCGCGTCCGACGCGGAACTCGACGGACCTCGGGCCCCCGACGAGGCAAGGATCGGCGCCGCCTTCCGCGGCTGCGTCCCGCGTGCCCCTTTCGTCGGTGGGACCTCCAGTGTACCCTCCTGCACAGAGGAGCGGTCAGCCCTGCCATCGAAGAGCCCCGCGCGCATCAAGCGCGCATCCATCCCCTCGTCGTCGTCCCCCTCCTCGTCACTACTCTCCTCCTCCGAGCTCGAGGAGCTCAGCTCAGGGGACCCGTCCCCAGGCTGACGGTTGCGACGGGCCCTCGCCAGTCTCTGCTCCCGAGCTAAGCGACGCAAGTTTTTATCTTTCTCTTTCTTCTTTTTTGCATCCTTGCTCTCCTTGTCCTTTTGAGCGGAGAGGCGCCTCACCTGAGCATCCGCGGCGTCTTCCCTCACCGGGGGCCTCGACGCGCGACAAGTAAATGCCCCCTGAAGAAAGGAGAAGCATGAGGAGACAAACCACAAGACGGGTGCAAACGGATCAAAGGAGAAAGAAGGGGGAGGAGGCTCGAGACAGCTCGACTCGAGGGAGGCTTACCAGGTCGAGACACCCCTCGTCGGGTGCCATCGCAACCAGGTGGGAGAGTTCAGGGACGAACGGCCCCTGGATCGTAATCGACACCCGGGAGACGCCCTCGTTCCGGGACAGCCTCTCTTCGGCCATCCTCGAACGGTTGAGCGCCTCGAGCTGAGCCTGCGGGCCCATCTCGTGCATGAGAAGTGGGCGGTCCGCCAGCGGAAGAACCCTTCGCTGGTGGAACGCCCAAATGACCGCTTGCACGGTCAGCTTCTTCTCATCCACCAGCGTCTTCATCATCTCCATCAACGGGACCAGGTGGCGTTGCCTGTCCGCCGCGACGCCCCAGGTCCACTTCTCCGGGCGTCGAGTAAGGACCCTGCCGGTGTACTGCGGAAGGAGGCCACCTTCGTTCCGCAGATAGAACCAATGGTCGTCCCACCCGGCCTGGTTGGTGGATAGCTTGTATCGCAGGTACTCGCGGGGGACATTGGCCGACGAGGTCCCCGCCCTCGCGGTGATGGCAAGGGAGCCCATGCGCACGGGCCGCCTCCCGCTGGGCTTCAGGGACTTGATGAAGAGCTCGCCCCGGAAGAGATGGACGAACATCTCCCAGTGCGGCTCCATCTTCAGGTACCCCTCACACACCGCGGCGAATATGGCGGCGTGCGAGATGGAGTTGGGGGAGAAGTGTTGCAACTCCACCTCGAAATGGTGGGCCAACCCTCGCAAGAAGCGGCTCGGCGGGACGCCGAGCCCCATACGGTGGTAGCGCGTAAAGCTCACCACGTACCCCTCCGGCGGGTGCGGCTCCCGGTGCTCCGCCGACGGGATAACCCACCATGCGGATCCCTCCTCCGGGTTGGGGCGCAGAAGCCCCTGGGCCACCAGCGAGTCCATCTCGTTCTGCGTCACCTTCGACGGGCTCCAGTCCTCGGCCGGCAGCATCTGTGTTTGGGCGGCCATGACGGTGGCGCGGCGCGGATCCGAGCGGTTGGCGCGGGCCGGAAATCCGCAGTCAGCTAAGGAGAGGGCGCGTAAAGGCTATGGCAGCGGCGAAGGCAGAGGCAAAGTAAAGGTTTCCTTTTCCCCTCTTTCGATATTTATAGGGGGAAACCCGGACGGACGGGATCTCTCACAACGCAAAAAGGTAACAGAATGCATTCAATACGCCCACCTAACCGCGTCTCGAGTCGGGTGCAGGACACACGCGGCACCTCTTCATTCGCTCCACTACCCGGGCCTGCCACGACCGTCGCTCCGACTTCGCGTCCGCCGCACTCCCCGACGGTTTCCGCCTAAAAAGGCGCGCCCAACGGGCAGAAGAATTCCAGACGACGAAGGCTTCTTCACAAAGGTAAAAACGGGCCCCGGCCCTAAGTCTCGAAGCAGCGAAGGCTGGCCCTCGAAAAGGGTTCGACAGCCGGCTTTGAGCACCCGAGTCAGGGACACCAAGGGGCGCCACTCGCGGCATCACTCGAGGGCCAAGCCCTCGAGGCCCCCCGCGTGTATCCAAGGCGGGGAGCTCGACATGCAGTGAGATCCCCTCGGAGGGAGGCATCGAGCCACCGGGTCCTATCGAATGGACCCGGCACTCCTGCAGACTGAGCACCCATGCTTTATGAGACCGCCTCCGGGCCACAGTCGACCCCTAACGAACGGGGCACGAGCTCTCACTTGGATTTCCCGTTATTAGCTCACCGGGAACCTCGATGCTCGCCCACTCGGGGTAGTACGAGGCATCCCACCTCGCGTCCGATCGAACGGACTCGCGGGATGACAAGCCAGGGCAATCGGCATGCCGGACAGCTCGAGGAGCCGGCCAGTCGGTTCAGCCTGGCACCCCTCGACGAAAGAGGGTCTAAAAACTCGGACAGTTACGACTAATCTGTTTCTTTGTGTGGACATGGGATTTTCAGGCCTCGGGGGAACGCTCGACCTCCTTCTCGCCCGAGTCCTCGAGACCAGGTCCAGGGCGAACACTTGTTTTCCGTCTCGTCCAAGCCCTCCGAGCCGAGCCTCGGACGGAATCCCCCACGACAAAGGAAAGGTTGCTTCGAATATTTAAATATTACTACCAAACTGCATCTCGAGCCTGTTCACAGGTACATACGGCACCACGACCTCCGCTCCCTGACGGTTTCCGCCTAAAGAGACGCGCCCACTGGGCAGAAGGCTCCCAAACGACGGAGGATTCTTCGGGAAGACCACGAGGGAGTTCTAACCACTCCCCCATGGCCTCGGGGGCTACACCCGCGGGTGTCGCTCGCACGACACCCACGGAATCAAATCAACAAAACCCTCGAGGCCAGTTAGCTATCCATCGAGATCCCACTCTGGAGCCCCTGCTCGAATGCAAGCACTCGAACAAGGGCTCGGGGGCTACTGTCGGTGGTACAAAAAAGGGTACCCCCAATCAACGCAAACACCCGAGCACCCTGTCTCCGACTCGCCCGAGCCCTCCCGGCCAGGCCTCGGGCGAGCGCTCAATCTCCGTCTCGCCCGAGCCCTCCCAACCAGGCCTCGGGCGAGCGCTCTATCTCCATCTCGCCCGAGCCCTCCAGGCTTCGGGCGAGTTCGCCCCCACACCTCGAGCCTTAACACATGGGCCTCGAGCTGCACAGACAGCCGTACCAACCCATACCACGCATTTAATGCCTTCACCTACTCCGATCATGTCCACTAGTGCGCGGCGTGTACCACAGTAACTCGGAGTAAAGGTCAAGTCTCGTTTTCACCGCAAGCATGGGCAAAAGGGCGCCAGTGCAGCACTGTTCGGCCATGCCAAGCACTGTAACCCCTCGAGGCCGGCTCCGCGCCCCTCGAGCCCTGCACTGTAGCCCCTCGAGGCCGGCTCTGCGCCCCTCGAGCCATGCACTGTAAACACCTCGAGGCCGGCTCCGCGCCCCTCGAGCCATGCACTGTAACACCTCGAAGTCGGCTTCGCGCCCTTCGAGCCCTAACCACTTTCATACTATTGGAGGACAGGTACCCCAAGACCCGGAGGGACCTCACCGCGTACTGTACATTCCGGGATGGGTGCTGTACGGCTCCCGTCTTGTCGCGCCCCCACGTCCGCGCCCGGGAGGGAAGCCACGACTCAAGGACGCCTCAACAGCGACGATCACATCGGCTCCAGTGGCCCCAACAAGACAGGGTTCCTACCCTTCTCCGTATGGGGCACCATGCGCCCCAACGCCTGTAATACTTTCATGTAACCCTGACCTCCCCTTGCTCTATAAAAGGGGACGCTAGGGCCCTCGTTCAGGGAAACGGTGAGACAGACGAAGAGAACCCACGAGTCCACACACAAACACGAGTCCGGACCCCGGTCCACGCTCACTGAGCTTGTATTCCCCCCTGTACAAGCAGTTAGGTGCAAGTAATACAAGAACATCTCCCCCCGCTGGACGTAGGGCCTTCTTTGCCCGAACCAGGATAAATCCTTGTGTCCTCTTGCATCACCATCCAGGAAGAGAAGCACGCGATCATATTACTCGTTGGTGTGATACCCCCGGGTACGAAACACCGACAACATTCCACCCAAAACTAAGGTAAAACAACATCACAAGTGTCAAGTTATGTTTATAATTCACCTAGTTCCACTTATACTTGGAAAATTTATTTGTATGCAGGAATTTACACAAAATGGACAAAAGACGTGCATAGGAGGAAAGTGGACATGGCTGGGAGCTATGGGCCAACACAATGCCACGTCGGTCGACGCCACCTGGCGTTGGCTGATGGCCACCTATCCCCCCTGCCACATCAATGATCTAAAAGTGGAAGTTGAGCTCCCTTGGGTCCATGGGACCACTGTCACTCACTTGGGAGGGCCAAACCGACCCACAAACCACCATTCTAACACGACAACCGACTTACCTGCCATGCAACCACCTTTGGGAGCCATCAAGCACCATTGGATGGAAAGGCAGCAGGATGGACGGTCGGCTGACACTCCACTGCCTCATTCACTGCCTACAAGTACCCCCTCACCTCGTACACACTATAAAAGGAGGTCTGAAGCTCAGTGAAGATCATCCCCAAGCATATTCAAGCATTCCAAGCTCTCAAGCTTCCAAGCAAGCTCTATTGGTAGCTCTAGAAGTAGTAGCTAGATAGTAGTGGTGATAGAGTTAGAGCGGAGCTCGCCTCAGGAGTTTGGAAGAGTCTTCGGGTGCCTTCTAGTCTGTTATAACTTCTTTGTAATCTTTATTTTAGCGTTTACTTTATTCAGTATTTTACTTTGTTCAATACTTTATTCAGTACTCCCTCTGTCCCTGAGAGATTGAATTCCTACCAAATTTGAGACAGATTAGTATAGCTACCAAATGACCATGTTACCCTTATTTAATTTGAGTTCCACCATTAAATTTCACAGTAATCGTTGCTTTCAGCTTTGCGCTTGTCACATCATTTACTCAACCGAACAACTGGATCAGCTCAACCGTTGGCAACTAGTACGTATACGCGCCTGTATACGCGTCCAGCACCAGAACATGCCCTTCTTCTTCCTCCGAATCAGGCACCACAACCTAGCCTTCTTCTTCCTCTGAGTCCGGCACGACCTCGTCGTCTTCGATTTCGGGCGTCCAAGACTGGACACCGCGGCTGCCTTCGTCGCCGCCGTCGCTGCGGCCGCGGATCAGCGCGCGGCGACCACGACAACGGATGCGGCCGCCTTCGTCGCCGTCGTCGCTGCGGCTGCGGATCAGCGCGCTGCGTCCACGACGACGGATGCGGCCGCCACTGCTGCGGCCTCCGCCTCCGCCGCCATCGCCGTCGCGGCCATGGCCAAGGGCACCACGACCATTTGCTGAGCGAGGAGGATGCGTTATATGGAGCTGGCATCATCAACGGGTCGCCGGGATTGAAGGTTTGGGAAGTTGTGGAGATCCTGGATTGGGGAATTTGGGACGGTGGCGGTGGAGAGAATGAGGTGGGGGAGGAGAATTAGGGGAACGGGAGAGAGGTCACGCACAGGAGATTGGGGGAGTCGGAGTAAATGAGGGAGAGAGAGACGCGGTGTTGGACCGCTTCGTTAAATGCGACTATGACTCCGATGGAATCGATTTATTTGGGGACAAATTTTTAGGCTAGGAATTAATTCTTTCAGGGACAGAGGGAGTAATAATTAAGCTCTTCTTAATGGGTAAGACCATTGCTCTTCGGAACAATTTCAACAGCAAGTTAATGAGTCGATTCACGAAGCCTGGGAACAAATACAAGAGTATGTCATTGCATGACCACACCATGGTATGGAAGACTAGCTTTTGATCTAGAATTTCTACCATGGCTTAGTATCGTTGCATAGGAGCCACTTAGATGTTGCTGAAGGAGGAGCATTCTTTTCGCTTATTAATGTGTCACAAATGCCAAGGCATTGATCGAGAAGATGGTTTCAGAAACCAATGATGGAGCAATGAACAACTACAACCCTGCAAGAGAGTTATGTATTCTCTTAAATAAGCTGACATGCTTGCAGCTAAGATGGATTTACTCACAAAGAGACTTGAAAATTACGAAAAGATGAGTGCCCATAAAACTATGCAAGTCATGGATACCCACATGACTTGTGAAGTTTGTGGAGAGACCACACATTCAGGACATCTCTGTCCCGAGACCCATGAATATGCACAGGGCTATGCATAGGGCACTGGCGGCTGCGTGATGGTGGTCGCTGAGGTAATTAGGGTTAATTTGCTGCTAGCCAGATTATTAGCTCTTATAGAAATACTAATAGGCCAGCAACATGGCTTACATGGGCCTAACTATTGGGCATAATCCAACAGTAGCCACCGCCATCACCATCTGCCGTCACCATGGCCATCCAGGGGCGTAGCTAGGGGGTACCCTAGAATTTGGACTAATTAATATATATAATATTTGTTTTATGTTTTAATAATTATGTATTTGTACAATGACACATTGGATTTAGGTCATCTTTAGTAGAGCTTTTGTCAACTTCAACTCTGTCATCTTGTACTATAGCCAGAGCTTTTTTCTCTATTCTTTTAAAATGAATCAGTAATAACCAATAAAGTCGTTATTTCTTGGCCACGTTTGTGAGGGTTGCACGGTTTTGGTGCTGGAGCTAGAGCCCCTAAGACGGAGTTAGTTTTTCGAGCTCCGACTCTTCGGTAGAAAAGGGCTCCGGCTCCTCGAGTTGAACACCAGAACAGTTGCAAGAGGCACACTAAAAAAGCCCTTTATTTTATCTGTTTGGGCTCCTTGTGCACTGTAGCAAGTAGTCAAAGATATTATAGACATGCTAAATGGAACCTTATATTGTAAAAAAATTATATCAAATTGGAGTATTGGACCACCGTAGTTTAAAATCCTGGCTACGGCACTGGCCGTCTCCATGCCTGCCCACCCGATCTAGGGTTAGCAGTGAGCCTGACCAGCCTGCTGCGAGAGAAGCCTGAACACAAGCAAGTGTTCATGGGCCATAACAAATCACCAACAAACCAAATTTTCGGAGATGAAAACGGAATCGCCGGGAAGCTCTCACTTTGAAGAAGCAGGCAGCAAACAGCAGCAGCAATTTGCCTTCCTTCTCCTCGGGGTACGTCATTGGGTTCTGTCCATGTCTTTCTTTCACCCAAGTGCTCTACATGTTTCTCATTCCAATGGCTCTCATCTATCACCATATACTCCCTCCGCACTCAAATTACTTGTCGTTTAGGACATAATTATGCTTACCAAGGAGTCATTAATTAGAGAGTATTTTTCCTCCTTTTCTCTTAGTAAATAGCGTTCAGATTGTTCTCTAAACACCAAGTTTGTGTAGCTTGATGGTTAGGGCACGTACAACGAGTCCTTTTGGCTCGTCTGTGTACGGTTCTTTTTGCAAAAAGAACCCTCGCAAGGTGGGAGCAGGTCGACCCCGTCGTCTCGTCAGACGACGAGGACGGCTCGTGGTCCGAGGCTGAAGAGACGAGGGCGTCGCGCGCTGTACCAGGCTTGTTGGCGAGATGTGGATCTAGATGTTGTCGGCGAGGTACTGTAATCGTGTTGCCCCGCGGCCGCAAGCGAGGCACCGGCGCACCACCGGGCCACACTTCTCGAGCTATCGTCGGTCTGCCCTGCATCTTCCTGCTCCACGCTAGCAAGCAACGGCGCAAGGATAGGCTCGTCTAGGACCGCGCCGACCGGTAGCAGTTTGAAGATGGGCTCGTCGGGGACCTTGCCGGCGTCACTAGATCCCCTCCCTTGCTTTGCGCTGGATTCTGCGAGATCCATGTGTGTATCTGTTTAATCTTTTATCTACTCCTCTGATTTGATTGCTTCTGTTGATTATGCCCCTGCCTGATGCCTGATCTAATGAAACTGATTGCAGTGGCATCGTGTTTGTCACAGCTACTCGATGTGAAGCAGTGTGACGCTCTCTGCTCTCTACTCAGATTTGATTAATTATTTTGTCTTCATAATTCTTGATTAAATGTTAATATTTTTTGTTCTAAGGGATTTTGATGATGGGAGGAAGAGAACATAGGAATTAGAAAGGGGATACAAATAGTGCTATTCCTTTTCTTATCAATCAGTATTTCTTCTCTAGCTCCTGGACAGATTGATCTCATTTGACTGATTGGCTCTGTACTCTCATTTAAGTTCCTTGTCTTGCATGTTACATAAAAGTTCAAAGGCTTTAGGTACAAATTGATGCTCCCGTTTGCTAGGGCCTTATTCCTTTTTTGGATTAGTAAGTAGTAATTATTGTGCTCAAACTTTAGGAAAGGACTGTCAGCAGCATAAGTACCAAGATAGTTACTATTTTTCAATCAAAGAGTAAAAGTTTGAAAGTTGTTAAAAATGCAAACTCTCTGAATTTTTAGTTCTGTGGGAACTATGAATGTCTCTGAATATGCAGAAACTGTAAATGTCTCTGAATATACAGGAATTGTGATATTTTAGTTCTGCAAGAACTCTCTGATTTAGACAAGGACTGAGATCAATACTTCTATTATTTGTTAGCTATCTAAATATGCAGTTCATCTATTAGCAGTCTGAAAACTGTTAGCTACCTGTTGCTGTTGCCGAATGCTTTGTTCAGTGTTGCACCAAGTGCTGAACAAGCCCCGCTAATCAATAATTTTCTCACAAATACATGTGCAAGAAACTCAAACTATCTGAATGGCTTCAACACTTGATGTTTATTTATGAAACTGCTTCCAAATTATGTATGATGTATGAGTACTTAGTTTATCTACCTAGTCTTTCTCTTCTGAAAAATGAAGACCTTTATGATGTTTTGAAAAGTGTTGCGGTTCTGAAATGTGGTATATCACGGAGGAATGAATCACTTAAAATCACTGTTGTGACGATGTGTGAACTTGATTGCATTCTCTATCTATTTTATATCAAATAGCAACACAATGATGTACAAAATAGAATTCATGATTGATCAAGGCCATATACACAGCATTAAATAACTTATAGACAGTAAAACAGACAGTCCATTGTATGAGCTGTCTATTTAGCTGTCTGTGTTCAGATTTCAAGAACAAACAGACAGGGGGTTGTCTGTGAGTTGAACATGCCCTAAGCGTTTTGTGTCCCCAGGTTGTCAACCACATTTTTGCTGGACTGGTCCAATTGGCACGGCATTTTGCTAGTATTGAGGAGCGCCACCCATGAATGCGCACGCAGAACAGACAGTGCACGATGGGCTGCCGGCCAAGGGCAAACGTGTCAAACTTTTACTTCGAAGGAGTAGAACGATAACTAATATGAAAATGGGCCAAAGCCCAGAACGTCAAGTAATTCAAGTATGCAGGGAGTAGGCATATACTACTACTATCTTGGGGAAATAAAAACTGTGGCAATAGGGAAATAAAAACTCTGTGACGACAATAGAAATGAATATCTTGCGAATGATTTTGAAATAAAAGCAGAGCATTTATTTGAGCTTCCGTTGTTCATTGTGGAAGGTCCAATTTCTACGAGCAACTTATATCACAGAGAAAGCACTGACAATATACCGCACATTTGGCGGTTATCTGATTGGTGCACTGTCAGTTTTTACAAGTTCAGTGATCTAGATGACACAAACTATTCAGTTCAAGAGCTGCCAGCGTATTTTTACAGACAACATCACATATATGATGAACTTCACGTATATTACTCATCCTCTCTCTACTTCTCTAGGCATCCTAGAAACAGCTGGAAGACTGACAATAACAACACTACTGCTAATCACAGCTTCTTTCCTTTTTTTCCTCACCAGCCGGCCTACTAATTCACATACTTTCTACACACACATCAGAGAATCGACCTATTCGAATGCTCTTCTCATATGCATTCTCCAATTCTCATCATCCCTTGACCCAACCCTGAGACAGGCAGAGACTTGAGTTAGTGTTCACCACTCCACCACACAGCTGGTGGCGGACATACTCGGTGACTGCACGCCGCACACAGGAGTCCCAGACCGTGGCTATTTCCTTCAACGACCTAGGCTCCTGGAGATTGTGGAGCGCGAGTCTGAATGCCCAGTCCACTGCCACTGAGATGCTGCTGAACTTGTAACTGTACATGACCAAACAGCCACGGAGCTTGATTTAAGATCAGTAAATAAAGCAAGAACAGTATGCATGGTGGTGGGAAGGAACTAGTACTAAGAGTCTAAGTACAAGCATGAGCTCGCTCACCTTATCCGAGCATCTCCTTCGTCATCGCCGATCACTGGGGAGCTTCTTGGGTAATCGGCAGGGATCGACAGTGTCGTGGGCATCACGAGAGGCTGAAAGTTTCCTGATACTCCAAATTCTGATTTGAGGCCTGGCGCAAGGGACACTGCGGTGTATGACAGTTTGATTAGGGTCGTGCCATTGCACGAGGTGATCCCATCTGCTCCATCTTCGCTGGTGATGCTTAACAAGGTATCAATCAGTCGGCTGTTGGCAGCTTCGATCTCATCCAGCAGAGAATCCTTGACATTCTGCAATGGAGAGTTCATAGAGAACTCAGCTGTAATTCAGCATATAGCACTGAGTTCGCAATTCCATGGAAAAAAGGTAACTCACTGTAGTGTTACCTGTGGTTTCTGCCTCTTACCACCGTGATATCGGCTTGATGCAGCATCTGACGCATTCAACTCAAATGTCACAGCGCTGCCATCTGTGCTGCTGAGTGTTGGAGATTCACGAGTCGATGTAACGGCATACACGCGTTTCTTTGTGTTATTGGGTCCAATCGGTAATGGTACTGAATCCATATCAATGATTGCTGACTTCATCAAATCGACTGAACTGCAAAGCGCTGCTGGTGATGAAGAACGCAACTATAAAAAACAAAGAAAAAATAATTGTCAGTACAAAAGTTCTCAGAGAATGAATTGTTTTGAAGATGAGAAATATTTAAGGCTCACCGCAGCAATTAGACGGTCTGTCGGCTTCTTGGCCACTGGTGTTTCAGCTCCACCATGCTCTTGATCCTCAGGTTGATCAGATGGTGGGTCTGGCGTCTTGGCCACTGGTGTTGGTGTTTCAGCCCCACCATTCTCCTGATCCTCAGTTTCATCAGCTGGTGGGGCTGGCGTCTTAGCCAATGCTGTTGGTGCTTCAGCCCCACCATTCTCCTCATCCTCAGTTTCATCAGCTGGTGGGGCTGGCGTATTGGACACTGGTGTTTCAGCTGCACCATGCTCCTGATCCTCACCTTGATCAGCTGGTGGGACTGGTGGCGTCGTCGACGATTTAGTTTGAGTGGCCTGTTTGCAGCCATTTACTGCTGCATTGTTATGCAGCAAGAATGGGGAATCGCTGTCAGATGGTAATAAAGCAGCTGGTACAATCCCTGACTTGACAATTGCTGAAGGTGATGTAGGCTTCACCACCGATGTAAAAGGTGAAGCAGCAGCTTCAAACCCTGTCTTCTCGGCCGATGTCAATGCCGACTTCGTTGACACACAGGGTGAACCAGCTGCTACAACACCTTGCTTGTCATTGGGTGATTGTGGTATCGACTTCAGTAACTCATTGGGTGAAGCATCCCCGAACCTGGAAATCGGTGATGGCGTGCAGCATAACTCAACCTCATTAGAACTTAGAGAAGACTGCAACGCTCCAGGTGATTTGTATGAGAAACAAGGGCTTGTTACTCCTTGCATTTGGTCGCTATGGGTTTTCTGGCCAGCTGATAGTGTTGTGACAACGCTTTGCATCGTTTGGCTGATGCTTTCATGTGGTGGCAGTGGACAAAGCAGATTGCTTTGCTGATTGACAGCATTCTGACTCTGAGAAGGTGGTATTGGCTGAGAATCCATATCCATGTTGGTCTGCCCGCATACATTCGACGTTGATTGTATCCCAGAAGCCCACCCAGCATTCTGCTGATTGTTCCATCCACCAGAATAACCAGTGTTCATCTTCCCCACATTAGCTCCAAGCATTTGATACCTTTGCATATGCATGCCCACCTGCTGTTGTTGAGTAATCTGAAAATGCTCTTGCTGGACTGTCGGCAGCAGGTGCTGCACACAGTCCCAGACATTTTGCCCGAGGAGGTGATTCTGGTGCCCATTTGGTAGTGCAATTTGCTGTCCTTGTAGCTGTACCATACTTGCTGGGTGGCATTGTGCAATGTTGGTAGGGTGCAGTTGCATGGCTGGGGATTGGTTTTCAGTCTGCATAGCCATTGATCGCATGATCTGCTTACTGGACTGGACGCCTGGTACCACTAGAGCAACTGTCGCAGGCTCAGAGTTATTAAAATTCTGATAAAGCATTGCCATCATATCAGGTGGTCCTTGGTTGACATTACTATTCATGTTTGACGCAACAGAGCAAGCCGATTGCTGATCGGGTGACTGAAAATGTTGCCATGAGGGACTAGCTGTCATGGGCACTGCCTGAGGGGTGCTGGTGAACGGGGAATTATGGACTCCCTGAATAGCTTGAGCCATGTTAGCCTGCTGCATCTGGTGCACCATTTGAATCTTTTGTTGACGGTCTGCAGCCGCAGCCTTTAGTTGCACCTCTTTCTGGCCGAAACTGATCCTGATAGATATCATTTTCATGTAGTCGATCTGAAAAACCAAAACATTAAATTAGGCCGGAAGCGAGTACGTGAGGTTGAATCAATCAATCAATCAAATCAAATCAAATCAAAAGAGAAACAAGATTGTGGATTATAGATAGAAGACTCCCAGCTGCATAGCATTTCTTTCATAGCATGTAAACAAATGCAGAACACTGGAAAAACACCCTGAAATCTGAAATCGAAGCGCATTTGTGTAAGTGAGGAGGGAATTAGTAAGGCGCACCATGTCTTTGGCTTTCCTGAATGTGACCTCCTCGAAATCAGCTATAGATTGGTTGAGGCCCTCCGGAGGTGATCTGTCCTTCTGCAGAGCCCTGCATAACCCAGCCATTGTCGCCTCTCTGGACACAGAAAGAAGAACAAGAAAGAGGCTGTTAGTTCATAGTTGATCCAATACAATACAATACAATACAATACAACGTGGTACAGTAATAATTGTGTAATTTCCATGAATCCGGATCCCCAGAAATTGGACACAATGTCTAGGCAAGCATCTTATTAACAAGCAACGAAATAGATACAAGTAGTAAACTATCCCTATCAGAAGTTCAGAACAAAAACTACCATACAATACAGTGATTATCAATCAATTTATCAGGAGTCTATACTGATGAAGCAATCGCGAATCGCATCGCTAGGCGATCGAATTGAACACCCATAGATCCGGAAACTAATGCGGCGGCGGTTCCGGGACCAGGATGGATGCATTCGCGGATTCGCCCAGGATACAGTAAAGTTAAACCCTACACCCCCAACCAAACACAGGATCGAACAAAACAACCGCGCGGTAGTCGTCGATCGCGCTCCCCCAAAACACCGCTAAACACCCCGAAACAACAGATCGAACCAGCCGCGGCGGTACGTCGAACGCGCTCCGCGAGACACCAGATCGAACAACCGCCCGCCCGCGGCAGTACGTCGATGGATCGATCGGAAGCGCGCGCCGAGGACGAGGACGTGGGTTGGGGAATACGGCGGGGGAGATCGAGAGAAAGAGTAGACGAGACGAGATGACGACGTACAGTTGTTTCACCACGACGAGGCGTAGTTCGGCATCCGCCTCGTCCTGCCACCGGCCGCTGCCGTCCGCCATGGAGCGTACCGAGGTCGAGCGAAATTCGGGGAAACGATAGCGCGCGTGTGCTGCTGTCCTGCCACCGGATGCCTTTTGTTTTGCTGATTACTCCGTACGAGGGAGGAAGAGGAGTAGGACACGGGTGGCTGCTGGTGCGGTCCGAAGAGGAGTAGAACACGGCCGGGGGCTGCTGGTGCGGTCGGACACGGGTTAATTATTCTTCGAGTCCGATCTCTACGCTGGCTCGTTTTTGTTTTTTTTTTCTACACGAAGAAGGATACCACGTAAAGAACAGCAAAACCTTTTTTTTTTTTTTACGACTAAAGCGTATGGCTGTCAAAAATACAAGCAAACCAAACCAAGTCTACATAATCTCAAAAACAAGGTTCTTAAAAGGATAAACTACTAAAGAGAAATTATATTCCTAAATCTCCAGCCGAAACTTGCAAACATCTTTAATACGGCTGACTCAAGAGTCCTACAGCCCGTCTTCGTGAGATGGTGATCCTCCTCCTTCTGAAGTAAAGTCCAGTATCTGGTCCAATACGTCCCCTTGAAGATAACCTGCAAATAAGACGGTGCTATGGTCTTATCAAACACAACATCATTCTCGTGTTATCCAAAGTGCCCAACAAATGACACTTGCACCCACAAGAATTTGAGACTTCATTTTCCTGTTGAATCCTTCCAACCACCCAGCAAACAAATTGTGCACACTAGTTGGAGGCTTTAGGTTGAAAGAAAAAATGAACAATCCTCCATATAAATTTGGCATAATGACAATCAAAGAGTAAGTGTTGTATTGTCTCATCAGAAGAATAGAAACAACAATTCTTATCTCCTTGCCACTGTCGTCTGGCTAAATTATCTTTAGTTAAGATTGCACTCTTATATAAGTACCACATAAAGACTTTAATCTTGAGGGATAGTTTAAGTTTCCAAATTAAAGTGTTATAAGATAAACCTTGTGTGTCTAATAATGCTCTGTACTGAAAACAACCCGTCTGATGTAGCCCCCACACAAAGCGATCCCTTCGGTTGCAACCAAGGCCACAATATTGTGCCATGATTGAAAATTAATCCCCGTCAGAGATCTCCTGAAGACTATATTTAACGGCGCTGAAGACAACACTAAACTAACATAGGCATTTTCGTCAAAAAAAAAACTAACAGAGGCATTTTTCCTTCTCATAATGTTATACAGTGCCGAAAAGAGCGTTTTGAAGGGATGTGGCGTTACCCATGAATCCTCCCAAAAACGCACATGGGATCCGTCACCTAGATCAAACCTACCCATAGACAGGAACTCATCCTTGACCTTCATAAGGCCCATCCAAAACTGAGAATCCCCGGGCATGTATTGAACCTGAATCAAGGTTTTATCCCTTAAATATTTATTTTTAAGTAGCCGTTGCCAGACCCCATCATCATCTATCAATTTACAAATCCACTTGCTTAGGAGGCATTTATTATGAACACCTAGATTTAGAACCCCCAGACCTCCTTGATCTTTTGGTGTACATACTACCTCCCATTTAGTCAATCTATATTTCTTCCTGTGCTTATCACTTTGCCAAAAAAACGAGATCTGAAATAATCTAAATTTTTCAAAACTCCTTCAACTTATCAATAGTTTTTTTTGTTGCATACTCCCTCCATACTCGAATTAGTTGACGTTTAGGACATGATTGTGCTTACCAAGGAGTGATTAATTAGGGGGTATTTTTTCTCTTTTGCCCTTATTAAATATCCCTACGGATGTTACCTGTACAGATAAGTTCAGTATCTCGAGTGGCATGCTCTTCAACACTCGAGGCCAGAGGCCAGTGTTGGAATCTTGCGGCCGTGATATTTTTTTTGGTGTTGGCTGTGCATTTGCATGGCTTCATGTGCTGCGGGAGAGAAACGATTGGCTGCATGCGCCGCAGGAGAGGAACGAGGCGGGCGTTTGCTGCATGCGCGGCCTCGCGTGGATTGAATATGCGGGAGAGGAACGAGGCGGGCCTGCAAGCAATGAATGCCAGCGCGCATGCCAGCGACGGTGAGGCTTTTGTGGAAACGGAGCAACAACTCAGAACGTCAAGTATTTTAGGTATGGAGGGAGTATATTGTCATAATGATGATGGTTATGCTACCGAACTACAAGGGGGGAGAGAGAGAGAAAGAGTAGACGACGACATACAGTTGTTTGACTACGAGGAGGCGCAGTTCGGGATCCGCCTCAACCTACCACCGTAGGTTGCCGCCGCTGCCCTCCGCCATGGCGTGTGTCTACACCGAGGTCAAGCGAAATTCCGAAAGGGAAACACACGCGTGAGCTAACGGACGCACTAGGATGCTTTTTGTTTCGGTTATTACGAGCTGGGAGGAAGAGGAGTAGGACACGGACTCGTGTTCGGTGTCTGGGGGACGCATATTTCATTAAGCAGAAGTCCAGGAAATTACAACCGTACAATAGTAATACCCTGATTACCAGCTTCCTAGCCTACCGAACGAGTGAGAAAGTATTACATAGGCAACAAACTTGCGACCGAAAACAGAGATGAAGCTAGACACCCAACGCATGGAGCAGCAGGCCTAGCCCCCTAAAGCCCGCCAAATTCCAGCCTGCAGAGCTTCTTCAAAGATGGAGGTGGCGAGGGCCCCAGCCGTTTGCACGCCGATCAGAGAAAGTCCACGCGTTACGCTCCTTCCACAGAGAGACCAACCTACAAGGAAGAAGAAGGAGTCGAAGCCGCCGCGAAGCACCCTCGGCACTCTCTTCCGCACCCGCAGCCACCACTCGAGCACAGGCTCCTGGCGCACAACAATGATTCCAACCAGTTGAAGCCTGCAATACATGAATCATCAATCCACAATATTCACCAATTCTATCATTCAATTTGGGAATCGTTCCAAGCCTTTGTTCGTTCCTGGATAATGGGTGTGGCCTTAGTATCGTAAGTTGTTGTGGTTGATTAGCGGCATTAATCTGTATCCTTCAAGTGGGTGCTTTTTTTCTCCTAGTGTAATGTCCTGTTGTGTACTTTATTTGTACCGTCCAAGTATCATGCGAAGTCACAAGAAGTTCCAGCACCACACTTGTGGCATAAATTTATTTGGTGTTTGGAGAGTTGACTGGCAATAGGCACAGACGCAACAACGACGCCTTCTCACAAAAATCAAAATGTTGTCTGGGTATAATATAGCATTTTTTCAGGCGACGACTACAACCTTCATCCAACAATGCTCCAAATTTATTAGCATAAATCACAAGAAACAAATGATAATTTTTTGATAATTTTTTTTCCTATGGAAAGACAAAGACAAAACTGTTCAGGCGTATAAGATATAGTAAATGTGCATAATATAATATGGCCATATACTAATAATAATAATTCTATAATCTGATGCGTGTCTGTCTATGTAAAAGACTCCTTCTACGCACACGTAGTTTTTCAGCTAAATTTCCCTTGAAAAGTAAAATACGGTCATAAAACCGTGCAAGTCACAGAGCAAACCGTGCTAGGAATTCGAAAATATACTCTCTTTTTGCAAAGAAAAATAGACTTGGTCATTAATAGTTCCAATGATACATGAGTTGGTAGTTGCTTCCAAAGACATGGTCTCCGCTGTTCTCACAAAACAATAGTTTCACTAACAGTTACACCAGAGTAAAAACCATCCCTAACTGCTTCTGTGTGATAATGTCAGCCGCGTTGAGAATTAATTTATGCTGATCGAGACAGCATGAATAAATGGAGTTATATATATATATATCATCACTTTGGTATAAATAGAAGGTGCTGCTGCACACCAACAAAGAAAGACGCTACATTCTCTGAAAGAGCTTGATGGGATGGCCAATCTTCCGATGCTACGAGCGAGGATACTGCTGCTGCTATTTTTTACCCACTTTGTGCTGCAATTGCAATGCTCCAGTGGGTTCCAGACTGAACCAAAACAAGTAAGCCGTTTCAGTTTTTTTGTTGTTGTTCATTTCAGGCTTGATTGTTGTCTTGACACTCTGGATATATAAATAGTTTCAGCACTGCCACTCCTTACAAAAGGGAGCAAAAATACACTATAAATTAAAAAGATTGAAACAAAAATTCTCTCCTCTCTTTATTTGAAAAATGTTTTTACTAATCCACCAAGGTAGTATACTCAGGCCGGGCAGCAGAACATTGAGTAATAAGCATGATTACAGCACTTCTCAATACTAGGCATAATTGTTGTACCTCTCTAAGCATAAAATCATGGTAAAATAGCAGAGATATTGCAATAACTGCATTCTCAAATCCTTTTACACCCAAAATATATATTGTGAAAAGTGTTTTTCATAGAAAATGGTACAAATACTGCTTCGTGGGGGACGCTTCATTTTCTTCGTTGACGTAAGCTCTCGCTGACTTCTCAGGGTTTTGAGCTAATTGCTGCGAGAGGCGATATATATATATAATTTGCAATGTCGTCTCGTAATGGGATGTATTGATAAATAACTGAAGTCAACCTAATGGTGACATTGCACATATTATTTTTTTCCATTGAGAACACGATCGACGTATTACACCTTGAACCATTCTTCCTACAAAAAATATCATCATGTGTAGCAGTTATTTTTATTTGTTTAGCTTATTTATAGCTATCCACACTATACTTGTTCTAAGTTTATATTATAAGTTATTTATTCTCTAGTTGTTTGTGTTGAATCCGATAGGATCACTTATAGGTTAATAGGCTCGGGATTAGGATGAACAGCAGGTGAACAAATGCTTAAGATGCATAACAGTGAAGGTAAAAGACATTAGAGTTAGGGTTTCAACCATCTCCGCCCTTGGAGCTCGATCCAGTGTCCGCCATGGGTCCGCTGGTCCTTCTTCCAAGTCGGGATGAAGAGGAGGAAGCCGGACTGGAGAAGAGCTCGTCGTAGTAGAGGAGTGGCGCAGTCGGGGTCGAGGCAGTGGCGGTGGAGAAGGGCTTCCTGTCACTTGCTGCGATCCCTAGATCGGATTAGGGTTGGGAATATCGGTGGGGGGACTGGCGGCTCAACGAACCTCGTGTCTAGTGCCCCGGCCCCCACCTCCCTTTTATATACCGCAGTGTGACAGGGGCCCTCCAACCATTAGTGGGTTGGGCTCCCCGATCAGGAGCGGATCAAGTTAGATATGGACCGTTGGGCCCAATAACTAGGGAGATCAATTCTAACATTCTCCCCCTTGATCTCCTAACAACTCATCTTACTCTTAACTTAAATACTCAACTTATTTGGCTCTATCCCATTATAGAGAAATGCGTCGAGCGGGTCTCGTCGTCACAACCAAGCGTCGTTGGACTTGACAGCTACAATACATCTCTCTAATTTGAAACAGAGTTCTAACTGGGCCCTAAGTGTTCAGGAATCATAGGCTTTCCCTTAACCTCATGTCGGCTACGTGTCTTCTAAACACGTTGGGCGTGGTAAGCCTTTTGTGAGCGGATACGCTAACATCTTATCTATACTTATATGCTCAAGACTAATGACATGATCCCGAACTTTACCTTTCACAATATAGTACTTAATGTCAATGTGTTTGGCAGCACCACTTGACCTATTGTTGTGAGCATATTCAACTGCAGGATTATTATCGCAGTATAACTTAAGTGGTTTCTGAATGTTGTCTACCACTGCTAATCCGGGTAAGAACTTCTTAAGCCAGTTCACCTGCCCCGAGGCCTCATAACATGCCACAAACTCTGCATACATTGTGGATGATGTAACGAGAGTTTGTTTGGAGCTTTTCCACGATATAGCCCCACCTGCAAGGGTGAAAATATAACCCGAAGTGGATTTTCTTTCCTCCCCCGCATAATCTAAATCTGAGAACCCTACTATCTCAAGGGAATCTGATCTCTTATAGGTTAGCATGAAGCCTTTTGTGCCCTGCAAATAACGCAAGACTTTCTTTACTAATTTCCAGTGCTCTATGCCTGGATTTTTCTGATATCTGCCAAGTAACCCGGTAACGAAAGCTATGTCAGGGCGAGTACAAATTTGAGCATATTGTAAACTTCCGACAGCAGATGCGTAAGGAACTGATCTCATTTGCTCGAGCTCTATTTGATTCTTGGGGCACTGATGTTCCCCATACTTATCGCCCTTGACTATGGGTGCAGGTGACGGGCTGCACTTATGCATACTATATTTCTTAAGAATCTTATCTATGTATGCATTCTGAGACAAACCTAATACCCCTTTGCTTCTATCATGTTGAATCTCTATCCCCAGAACAAAAGAGGCCTCACCGAGATCCTTCATATCAAAATGTGAGGATAAGAACTTCTTTGTTTCCATTAGCAGACCGACATCATTGCTTGCCAGCAAAATGTCGTCCACATATAGAACCAAGAAGATAAATTTATTATTCTTAAACTTTGCGTACACACAATTGTCCTCAACATTAGCTTTAAACCCAAAACGTCTTATGGTGTTATCAAACTTCAAGTACCACTGTCTCGAAGCTTGTTTTAACCCATAAATGGACTTTCTTAAGCGGCATCCCATTTTCTCTTTTCCTTCCACAACAAAACCTTTCGGTTGTGCCATGTAAACATCTTCTTGAAGATCCCCATTAAGGAATGTCGTCTTAACATCCATTTGATGCAACTCTAAGTCATAATGTGCCACTAGCGCCATTATTATTCTAAAAGAATCCTTACATGAGACAGGAGAAAAAGTCTCATTGTAATCAATTCCTTCTCTTTGGGTAAAACCCTTTGCCACAAGTCGCGCCTTATATCTCTCAATATTCCCTTGGGAGTCACATTTGGTTTTGTAGACCCATTTACAGCCTACTGTCTTGGCTCCTTTAGGAATTTCCACTAAATCCCAAACATTGTTGGAATCCATGGATCTTAGCTCATCTTTCATAGCTTCTAACCACTTATCTGAGTGCTCGCTTCTCATGGCTTGTTCATATGTAGTGGGATCATCCTTCATATGAAACTCTTCGGCCTTATAGACTTCATAATCATCTGATATAGCTGATCTTCTAACTCTATGTGACCTTGTAATGTTCTCATTATTTGGCGCCATTTAGGGCTGTTGTTGTTCTTCCCCATGCACGACAGGTGGTTCTAATGGCTCCTGAAGGACAGGTTCCAGATTCTCATTTTCTGTCGGCAAGGGAGGCTCAACAACAGGTGCTGGCACTATAGTGCTTGACACCGTTGGCGCAGCAATAACAGGTAGCATGAAGAATGGTTCCTGAAACATCGGAGTAGGGGCGTGAACCCGTTTTTCCTCTAAGTTAACTTCTTGAACCACCTTGCTCCCCCTTATCACATCATGTTCTAAAAACTCAGCATGTCTTGTTTCTACAAACTTTGTATGCCTGTTAGGGTAATAAAAGCAGTAGCCTTTCGATCTGTCTGGGTAGCCAATGAAATGGCAACTAACAGTCTTAGGATCTAATTTTCCTGAATTTGGGTTAAAGACTTTAGCCTTAGCTGGACAGCCCCACACCCTTAAATGCTTAAGTGAGGGTACTCTGTCTGTCCATAACTCATACGGTGTTTTAGGCACCGACTTACTGGGTACACGATTAAGGATATGAATGGCGGTTTTTAATGCCTCCATCCACAAACTTATCGGTAAAGTGGAGTAATTGACCATGCTTCTTACCATATCTATCAGGGTACGGTTTCTTCTTTCGGCCACTCCATTTTGCTGAGGCTCTCCTGGCATTGAATACTGAGCAACTATGCCATGCTCCTGAAGGAACTTCGCAAAAGGTCCTGGAACTTGACCATACGGGGTATGTCGCCCATAGTATTCTCCACCATGATCTGATCTTACTATCTTAATTTTCTTATTGTGTTGATTTACTACTTCTGCCTTAAATATCTTAAACTTATCTAAAGCTTCTGATCTTTCTTTAATCGGATAGATGTAGCCATAACGTGAGTAGTCATCAGTGAATGTTGTGAACGAGTCATAACCATCCACACTCATGACGGGAAACGGTCCACATATATCAGTGTGGATTATTTCTAAAGTCCCCGCACTTTGTTTGACATTTTTCTTAATTTTCTTAACGTACTTACCTTTAATGCAATCAACACATTGATCTAATTCTGATAGTTCTAATGGTGGAAGAATTTCAGTCTTGACTAATCTATCAATTCTCCCCCTCGAAATGTGGCCTAATCGACAATGCCACAATTTCGAAGAGTCAACCTGAATATTCTTACGCTTTCTACTTACATTCATAGACGAGGAAGCAATCTTATTCTCAGAACTTATAACATTAACATTCTCAGCCAATCCATCATCATCTAACTTAGACACACTTATTAAGTTTCGATGCAAAGAAGGAACATAGAGTACATCATGAAGCCTATGTACAAAACCATTTACTAATTCTAATGGTACGTCTCCAATGGCTTGGACGTCGGCTTGTACTCCATTAGCCACCTTAATGGTTCTTTCTCCTCTTTGCAGGGTCTTCCTCGTAGCGAATCTCATTCTTACTCAGGAACTTCAGGAACCCAGGGCAATCTTTCATCCAATGCCCCCTTTCCTTGCAGTACATGCACTGATCTTTGTCTATAGGGATCTTTTGTCCCTTCTGGGACTGAGGCTGAGTTGGGAACTGTGGCTGAGTTTGGAACTGAGGGTGAGATTGGAACTGAGGGGCCTTTCCCTTGGCATTAGCATTGGAGGATGAGCTGTCATCCCACTTTGGTTTCCCTTATGGTTTAGCATTCTTATTGAAAAACTTTCTCTTATTATCCTTCACATAGAGAGCAGAGTCCCCATGTGAAGCCTTAATGCACTCTTCCTCTTGCACACACATACTAATGAGCTTGTCCATGTTCCAGTCATCAGGCAACATGTCGTAATTGACACAAAATGTGTCAAACTCACTTGGCAGTGAGGCAAAAATCATGTGAATCACAAATGGATCAGGTAACTTAATTTTCATGGACTCAAGCTTAGCTGCTATGGTGCTCATTCTAAGTATGTGGTCTCTAACGCCACCACCATTGTATTTCTTATTGCATAGCTCTTTGATGAGAGCACTTGCCTGAGACCTAGTAGTTCCATGGAACTGATTCTTAACATGTTCTAAATACTCAGTAATGGTGGGTGTCTCAGGGATAGACCCTCTGATAGGCTCTGAAATCGTAGCCTTAGCTAAAGTGAGACATTTCTTATTGGAATTGTCCCATTGCCTTTTCTCTAAGTCATAGGACATCCTCTTATCAGCATGATCCTTTTGCGTGTCGCAAAAGCGGCATCTTCCTCATTCTCCTCTCTCACTGGCTCCTCTGGAGCAACGGGACACGGTGAAGAGAGAGCAAGGTCATTGTTCGTCATGACCAAGGCTAACTCAAGCTGCTCACGCCACTTCATATAGTTGTTCCCGGTCAGAGGAGGAATCTGAGCGATTCAGTTGATCCCTGAAAACCATTGACAGAATAGTGAGATATTTTAACACAAATAATATCTTATCCATAAAATTGCATGTTTTAAAACAACGTTGGTCAGTATTAAAACATACAATTCCTTCTGCATTATTTATACATCACCGTTGGGCAGAAAATAGAAATAATGCATGAAGATGATGAAACTAAAACATTTATAATATTGATATAATCAACGTTGGTCAGAATATAACAATATTACAAATTTTCTGAATATCTAAATTTAATAATTGTTCTAACAATTAAATTCTCCCGTTGGTTCGAATTTAATTAAAGAACAAAAAAATAAACTTTGCAGCGGAAAACGTGATCAAACTCTTAACAATATTTTCCAGAAGCTCTTATAAATTACTTAACTAGTCTCTGAACAAATAATTATCGTTGGATTAAAAATTTGTGCAGACATTAGTATCAAAACTTAACACAAAATTCATTAAAACTTCTTCTGGAAAATAAAACTGTACTGTGCGTTTTGGCCGAAGCCCACTCGCGGCCAGCGGCCCATGGCCACTCTGCGCGCGGCCCAGCTGTGAAAACGGCCCGGCCCACGCGCGCTCAGGGCTCCTTCCCCGCGCCCAGGCCGCAACCTGGGCCTGGGCCGGGAATTTGCCTTCTGACCTGGGCCAAAACTCAGCCCAAGTTCTCCTTACCGTCGGATCAGATTCGACGGCTCCCCTTGATTCTTGCCCGATCAAAACCAAAACCGACCGAGCTTTAGGAAACCCTAGACTCATTTCTACCTTTCTCCTTTCTTTCTCAGCACCGCAAGTAGAGGCTGCGGCCGCCGCCATGGCCTTCGCGCCCACTCCGACCAACGGCGCCGGGGCCGCCGGACTGGATCCGGCTCCCCCTCCTCCTTTCTGTCTTTCTCTGTCTCTCCCTTCCTCTCTCCACGCCGCGTGAGCGAACGACGGCGACCATGGCGGCCCGAGGCAACCGGAGCCGGAAGGGAAGGTGGTGCCGCCACGGGCCCTCTCGCCGGCGTGCACGTTCCCCGGAAGGGTGAGCGTGCCGCCGTCGAGTGGTCCCGTGTCAGCGCTCTAATCGGCACTTGTGGACGTGCACCTGCACGCCGGCGAGGCGGCGTCGCGTGACGGCAGTGGAGGATACCCGAGGTTGGTCCTCCCTTCTCTTACTGTTCTTTCTTAGGGTTGGATCGAATCCTCCCCTTCTGGGTTCTTAGGGTTGGGGATTCGGTTCCCCTTCTGGGTTCTTAGGGTTAGGAATTCGGCTCCCCGATCCAAAACCGGATCGGTCGCTTCTGATTTCTTAGTTTGAGATGCTTCTATCCCCTGGCCCGGGACGATACTCAGGGTATGTCGCTCGGCGGCCAAAACATCGGTTTTCTGAAAAATCCCGATCTATTTACTGATAGACTTAGTCCTCTGATACCATTGTTGAATCCGATAGGATCACTTATAGGTTAATAGGCTCGGGATTAGGATGAACAGCAGGTGAACAAATGCTTAAGATGCATAACAGTGAAGGTAAAAGACATTAGAGTTAGGGTTTCAACCATCTCCACCCTTGGAGCTCGATCCAGTGTCCGCCATGGGTCCGCTGGTCCTTCTTCCGAGTCGGGATGAAGAGGAGGAAGCCGGACTGGAGAAGAGCTCGTCGTAGTAGAGGAGTGGCGCAGTCGGGGTCGAGGCAGTGGCGGTGGAGAAGGGCTTCCTGTCACTTGCTACGATCCCTAGATCGGATTAGGGTTGGGAATATCGGTGGGGGACTGGCGGCTCAACGAACCTCGTGTCTAGTGCCCCGGCCCCCACCTCCCTTTTATATACCGCAGTGTGACAGGGGCCCTCCAACCATTAGTGGGTTGGGCTCCCCGATCAGGAGCGGATCAAGTTAGATATGGACCGTTGGGCCCAATAACTAGGTAGATCAATTCTAACAGTTTGAACCATCAAGGGTTGATGCATTACTTATTAATTTCAGGTGTACATCATCTACCTTGGTGAGCGACAGCATGTAGACGTTGATCTTGTCACTGCTTCACACCATGACATGCTTACTTCCATTGTCGGCAGGTAAATAAAAATTACTGATATCAAATTTAGAATGGATGGAGTATATTTTTTCATAATAGAAAATAAAATAAATATACCTTTCATCTCTAAACAAGAAAGATATGGATCAAATCTTAGACATTGACTACAAAAAGAAAAAAAAACAATTAGAAAGTTAAGTAAAAAGTCTCTCTTAACCGCCTTCTCCCTGTAATATGTGCAAGTAGGCTTCCTATAATATCATGGACTTTCCAAACTATTGTATGCATGCATGCATGCCACCATTATTAGAGAAATTAAGCTACGATTTGAGTGGAGTCTCCATATACGGCCTACACAATTATTTGAGAGTACCATATATATAGCAAGGTTGTTTTGTTCAGGGCAAATTTTTATAGTCCAATCTTCATGGAAGTCACCATAGCTATGTTCTGGGCTATCTTTGTCAACTCGCAATGATTTGATTTTTAGGCAAATTCAACACTCTCTCGCTTCCTGCAAAGTTGTCTTCAAGCAAGAATTGGCGCGGGTTAATCTCAGAGCCAAGCCCGATCACAAGCCCCTTTTTGATTTATAGATTATAGGCCATTTATAGATTATAGGCCCTCTTTGATACTCTAGCACAGCTAGAGGTTAGAGTTATTTTATAGCTTATACTAAGTAGTCCTAAACTAACTCTTTGGCTCTAGCCAAAGAGTGTTTGGATACAAGAGTTAGATTGACAAGAAATGTACTTTTTCAATCATTCGATGAGATGGAGGTTGAGAGAAAAATCACTTTTCTAGTGGTCCTAACAAGAAGTAGCTCAAATAATCACATCTTGGTCGGTGAAGATAGTTTTTTTAGGTGGGTTAGATGCAACTAGCTCAAACTAACCCTACCGTTTGAATACTTTAGGGCTAGTTGAGCTCCAAATAGCGCAAACTAGCTCTAGCCCTTGGATTCAAACAGCCATAGATAAGAAACTTTGTGTAATTCTTTTGATTTTCTTTCTTTCTTTCCATGTTTTCTGATCTTTTGAACAGAACCTTTTTTGCTTAAATGTTAATAAAAGTCTAGTAGGGTGCGCAACCCCCGCCCCCTGTTTCCCTCCAAAAAAATCCATAGATGGATTACTTGACTGGACTCATTCATACATGGCATTTTTTACCCCTCATTGATCAGCACAATCGTTCTCGAGCTACATACAGGGTGCCATCCATATGGCTGTAAACTGTAAACCTGAAATTGGCACATTGACAACAGGTTGTAATCCTGAAATTGGCAGACTGACAACAAGTTGTAACCCTGAATTGCCAGATTGATATCATAAGAATCCAATCTCTCTAGAATTCAGAAAACAATTGAACCATACATGACAATAACCAACTGAAAGTGTGTTGCTTGCATATACAAGTTTCAGTGTATCATTACCGAGACTAACCTATGGAAACTGCCGATAACTTTGAAGCAAGGAGGAGGCTCTAGAGGCAATTATCTATAGTTATAGGCATGGATTCTCCGGATTTTCTGCATTGTTAACAAAATCACAATCTAGAAAGATTGCAGGTAACTGTTTCAACAAGAAACACTCCGTAGCATATGATTTTCATTATCATATTGATGAATGAGTTCTTTCTTGTAGCTCTACCAGGCGTGGTTAGTGTAACAAAAAACCAATTCTATCGCACACATACAACTCAAAGCTGGGACTTTGTGGGACTGGACTACAATCAGCCAAATGGATTGCTTACAGAAGCTAAAAATGGCGAGGACATCATTGTTGGTGTCATTGACACAGGTTTGATGAATTAAAACTTAGATTAAACAAGCTCTTAACTTAGTCTAAACATGATCACTAACTATCTTTGCGGAAAACTAATCTAAAATACTAACCAGAGTCTGTAGATGTCATTTGATTGCCTTCGTAGATGTAGTAGACGAAGTAGATGATGTAGATCTTAGTCTCCACCAAATTAGGGCTTGATGCTCCTAGTTGACAAAGAACACACAGATCTGCGGCAGTAAACAAGTGGATGTGGGTAAATGGCCTTTCTAAATCCTCTAACGTCTAAATGACCAGTTGTGTGATTGGAATCACATAGATGAATGGGATGGAGCCGCCAGGGGGCGTCTCCTCTTATTTATAAATAATTAAATACGCTATGGGCCAGGGGACGAACCCTAAAAGATCTGAGGGCTGCCGCCGATCACGACAAATCTAATTTATTGGATATATATGACAGGTGGATCAAAAACTAACTAATTAATTAATTTTATAATTAATCTTGGAATTAGTCGAGATCACATTCCAACGTTCTCCCACTTGATCGAACGGCTAATGCACTCATGCAACTAATTAATTATATGCGTCATCAGCATCATTTAATCGTCATTGGGACCTCATTACCCATAGTTTACTGTAATATCTTGTTAGAACGTTTATTACTTATTGAGAGTTAATTATATAGCCTTGTATCTAGTAATTAAGTTAAAGACTTTGCACTAAAACCCAAACTGATTTGCGCGCTCATAAAAAGGATTAATGTTAAGCCTCAATATGCAGATATGCTAGCATCAACTTAGTTCTTTATTTTCTCAAGCTTAAGAATTTGATTCTGGATTCCTTCTTTTACAATATATAATCAATATACTTGGCATCAATATTTGATGTGTTGTTACTCGAAATAACACTGCAGTTTAAAATTAGGAATGTAGTACTGCAATTTAAAAGTAGGAATGTAGTAGTATGTTAATACTCAATTTTTGAATAATCTATCTTAAGCTAGATGGTTTGTCATGTTCATTATTAAACATGTCACTAATAATTGAGCTCATACTAAGCATGTTTGGAGCTTTCAATTAAATTGTCCTTTTCTGCAAAAATAGGTATAATCTAATTGTGCACTTTCTTATACATACTCAACATAATTGACAACCAAACAATTAATAATTCTTATAAGTTTTAGATAATGGAAAAACGTTCCGGCTTCAGCCTTCTTCTAAAAAGAAGAAACATCGGTCCAAATTTATTACAGAATCACACCCATAATTAAAACTTATTACAAGTTCATAACTAAATTTGAAGACGGTAAATAAAGGACCATCCATGTGGTGCGAAGAACTCCATGGCTCTCGATTCAAGTAGCTTGCAAGCATCAAGAATTTGTTCCTTGCCATCATCCGAGCGTTGCAATAGAGCCCAAAATCGGAACCAGTGTGTCCCCCCTGAAAAGAACATGCAAAAAAGTTTTTTGGACACCTTTATCAAAAGCCATATCGTTCCTTGTGATCCATATTGCCCAACATAACGCTGCAGCTCCAGTCAACAAAAGATGATTATGTTTGGACCCTCCTAGCTTTGACCAACTACTGAAAAGATGGTTCGTGTTCCTAGGCGGATTAATACCAAACAACAGAAACACAGCACGCGAAAGGAAACTGGCATAATGACAATGAAAAATAAGTGCTGAATAGTTTCAATTTGCTGCAAAAACAACAAGACTTACTACAATTCCAATTCCTTTTAGCAAGATTGTCTTTTGTTAGAATCACCCCTTTCTTGAGAACCAAAGAAAAATCTTAATCTTCAGGGGTACTTTCATATGCCAAATTTTCTGGATAACCTTAATTCCGTTATTGACTAGGTGTTTGTACATGGATTTAACAGAAAACAAACCATTATTGTTTAAGTTCCAGATAAAGGTATCCCGACCCTCATTTAAGTTAATAAAAGCAACTCTTGCAACTAGATTTTGTCATTCCAACAGCTTGTTTCCAACTAGTGCCCTTCTAAAAGACACATTGAGAGGGGTGAAATTAAGTACATCAATCATTGTTGTTGTTCTAGATAAAGATATCCCGACCCTCATTTAAGTTAATAAAAGCAACTCTTGTAACTAGATTTTGTCATTCCAACAGCTTGTTCCCAACTAGTGCCCTTCTAAAAGACACATTGAGAGGGGTGGAATTAAGTACATCAATCATTGTTGCTTGTTTCTTCACTATATTAAATAAATTTGGGTATTGGATTTTTAATGCTTGGTAGCCCAACCATTTATCTTCCCAAAATCTAATTTGAGTTCCATTGTCTAGTTTAAACTTCCCAAGACTTAAGAAAATGTCTTTGAGGACATGATAATTTTTTTGCCTCCTTAATACCTTAAAATTCATTAGCACCTCTCAGTGGACATATTCTGGATAAAACTTAAATTTCTTTGCTAAGTATCCCAATGTCAAGTCTAAACTAGTATTGACTTTAAACATTCTTAAAGTTAATGACAGTCAAAGTACATGGAACGTCTTCCTCTTCAATTGTTACTTACTTATTCTTAGAATATTTAGGATATGCAACTGCATTATGCAAAACATACATGCATGAAATTACATATTCAAAAAATTTCACTTATGCATATACTTGATATGTATTTTTTTGATAATTCTAATACTCATTTGGTCGTGTATTGGTGTATTTCAATAGCCAGAAACATAGAGGCTTCACCAAAATGTATCTTGGATGACTAGAAAACTCTTATGTGACATCCTATTGCCACATATTAACTCAACTTCTCCCACGTAAAGTACTAGGATAATAAACTTTTCCACCTTTTGTGTAAACATAATTGTCCACTTAAAATGATATTCTAATTATAGTTGGCTATATGTTCTTAGTTTTAATCTTACAAAGAACTCATTTTGAAATCACACTTAAAATTGTAGACCCATTTATAGCCCATTGTTTGTCTTCATTAGGAAACTTATTAGCGGCCACACTTTATATATACTTATGGACCTAAAATCATAAAATTGCTTAGTTTAGAATAACAAAAATTCCTCTTTTGATGTGATCAATTATAAATTTACCATGGATCACAGTAGTTTAGTAAAAAAAGCGGTTTATTTATGTGCCTATTATCAACTAATAGTAGCTACATATATCTGTTGGGCTTACTAGTTAACTTGAAATCCCCAATAGAAAATTGTAGTAAACTGATTGGAGGTATACTAATGATTTATGACAAAAATTGAGGTATCTATATCTTCCTGAATCATTGATACAAAACTAAGTTTGTATCTTTACAAGATTTAATTTTCCTGCTTTGTGAACTCTCACTAGCTCCCACTGATTTTTGCATCATCTAGGAACACATTGTATCTTAACAGTTATAACAATAGAAATGCAAGCCCTTGGACTTTGCTCCTACTGATTTTTGTGTTCTCAAAGAACAATAATCCCTTGGATTTTATCAAGGTATTATATGGATAGCTCGTTTACTTAGAATATTATTTTCTATCCTTAATTAGACTGTACTTATGTCTTACTAAGGTTTCGTCCAGTAAAATATTTATGATCAAATATCCATCAATCAACATTGACCAGAATGATAAATATAAGTCATATAAGTCTCTGATGACAAGTTCTATTGAACTAGTTTAATCAGCATTGGCTAGAATGAATTAGAACAAACAAACTTGATGAACATGCAAAACTAATCATCTTTGGCCAGAAATAGTGAAAACAAACCATTATTTAATTAGAGACTAAGTTTCTATTGAACTAGTTTAACCAGCGTTGGCCAGGATGAACTAGAACAAACAAAACTCAATGAATATGCAAACACTAATCAGCTTTGGCTAGAAATGGTGAAAGCAGACCATTATTTAATATTGGGCTAAGGGACAAAAAGTTAGTGTGATTTCTTTATTTTTCCAAGTCCCATACTTTATTTAATAATAGTGGTGAATAGAAAATGAGACAGTCTATTCTTTCCTTTGAAATGTGGCTCAACTGCAATGACACAGTTTCGACAAGGTCTCATCATCTAACTAATGATTAACTTAAAATAAACCGACATAGAAAAAAGAACTCATATCACATGAAATAAATCTTACTACAATAAATAATATTAAATCATAATGGAATAAATATGAAGTATTCATAAACTCCAAACTTGTATAAGTTCAAAATACAAAGTATCTCAAACTAAGATAACATAAGCATCATTAAGAACTATTTTTGAAACTAATCAAATGTGAAGCTCCAAGGCTCGACTTCATCTTTATTCCATCAATGACTCCTTACTTAGTTCCCCTTGCTCCCCTTGTACTTATAGTTGGTAAGACCTGAGGAGAAATTAAGATGTGCATTTCTGCACCTTAGTTTATCCACAATATGTTGGGAAAATAACTTAAGTAAAAGCTTATGAGACAACTTTAGTTACCTTTCTTTCGAAGTCATTCTTATTACCTATCATCAATTTGGTAACTTACAAAATTTACAGATTATTGGAATCTTATCATTTTGAGCATGTTCGTCATGATTTTCTGGCATATAACTCATAAGGAAACTTAGCATAAAATCATCAGACACATCTAGTCCAAGCTCCTTCAACTCATAAGTCATATCAAACAAGCTTTTAATGTGGTTACCTAGACCACTTATCCCATCATAACAGGAATTAATTAACTTACCTAAAAGGAAAGCCTTTCTAAAGTGTGCTTTTATGGAGTTGTGAAGCTCCTTCGCACGCAATTCCCTATTATTCTCTTCGGTAGGGAAAAAACTCCTCAAATGAAATGAGATTGAGTATCTTATAATTATTTTTGGCAATCCTGTCAAATTTCTCCCATTTTTTTAATTTGGGAGTGTACTTCTTCATCCTCTCAGTATAGTAATTATAAATAGGAGAAGGAGCATGTAGTTTTTCCTTATTAAGTGCATAATCAAGGTCCAGCTCCTTGAGAATGGCATGCACCTGATTATTCCAAGTAGGAAAATTAGTGCAACTTAGGGGTTCTATATTACTTATATAAACCGCATAATTTACTGAAAATTTAAAGCAAAATAATGTCATAATTAGTAAGTTGTATATAAGATGTACTTAAAGCTTACAATTAAAGTCAACGTTGGTCAGAATTAATAACATGTTTAAGGACTTTACTTCGCATCACCGTTGGACAGAAACAAAACAAAATTCATCTTAATAACTTATAATTAAAGTCAACATTGGTCAGAAATTAACTATGAGTAATCTCCAATTAAACTTCTCATGGTTCCATTTAACCAGAGACCACATTATTATACAGTGGTGGATAAAATTTATATATGTGAAAACATATAATTGAATGCCTGACGCAAAACTTAATTATACAACCTCAATAAAACATTAAATGCTCGCTGAAAGTAAAATTGAAATTTACACTTAAAACTTATTTAAATAGTACATAAAAGTTAACTAAGTAAATTGCACTAAAGAAAATAAATTCCTTAAACTGAAATATTCTGAGCAAAATATATTCTCAAAATCATACTTAAAATTAGCTAAAGTATCGCTGAATAAGAGAACAATTAATTTTATGTGAAATGAGAATATATTAATTATTGGCATATTAAATTTATTTTTATACACTTAAAGCAATAATTAAATTGATAAAAGTCATAAATAAATGGTCTTAATAGCTCATGCTTAAGTTCTTAGGAAAAGTATTCTACGCATACTTAGATTCATTAAAAAAATAAACTTATTAATAGCGAATAATAAACATCATTATTGGGTAAAATAAACTTAATGGTGTAGACAGTAGTCTTAAGCTCACGACGATAGTTAAATCGACGTACTCGAAACCGGCCTGTAAATTGAATTTGCTTAGCTAACGCCCATCAACACATGGCTGACACGCACGCATCATTGCTATGGCCAATTTAACGGCCCAATAGCGAAGTCCATCTCCCCACTGATGCCTAGTGCAAAAACGATGTCAGCCATCAGATCTTATCCCCATCTCAGTAATTAATTCATCGTTACTGCTATCTACATAACTCTCTTAACTATTGAGCGTCGACTACTTCACACCTCAAACTATAAAACCAAATATTTTATCTCCTAAACTTTATAAAATCGGTCAAATAACCCTTTCAGACGATTTTAGACGGTGGTTTTGTTATAATAGTGTGATTTTGTCTTTTTGTCTTTTTTATTTATTTTAGATGAACCTTTAAAATTATAGTAAATCATAGAAAAATCATAAAATAGAAAATCCAATTTTATTGGACTCCACACAAGTAGATCTACACATTTAGTATATAATATAGTATACTTTAGAATAAAGTTTTTGCTGTAGATTTAGATCTATGTTTTTATGTAATTAATTAGAATAATTCATAGATGCAGTTTATTTTATCCAATTGTGATGACATTTTTATTGTGGATTAATTGTTATATGCTTGAAGTGTAGTAAAAATCTTGTATTCATTGGATCAGGTATAACTTAGGTATATATTTATTTTGCTTTATGCTAAGTTATATCTAAATAAATTTATAGCTAAGTTATACATGATCCGATTAATATAAAGTTTTTACTATAATGCAAGGATACAATAATTAGCTCACCATAAAAAATTTACTATAATTGAATGAAAGAAATTGCATTTATGAATTATTCTAATTAATTACAGAAAATCGTAGATCTAAATCTACAACAAAAACTTTATTCTAAAGTATATTGTATTATATATTCACTATGTAGATCTACTTATATGGAGTCCAACAAAATTGGATTTTCTATTTTATGATTTTTCTATGTTTTTTAAAGATTCAGCTAAAATAAATAAAAAGAAAAAGACAAAACCACGTTATTGTAGCAAAACCACCGTCTAAAACCGCCCGAGAAGATTATTTGATCGGTTTTAGAAAGTTCAGGGGTAAAATATCGGTTTTATAGTTCGAGGGGTGAAGTAGTCGACACTCAATAGTTAAGGGAGTTATGTAGACTTTTTTCGAACAAACAAATGGTCAGAATTTCTCCGAAGCACATATAAACTCCAAAAGAAAACCTTAGTGTCGTCTGAGGGTGTGTTTAGTTTCACCTCTCTAAACTTTAATCACTAAACTTTAGTTTATTTTAGTGGCTAAAATATCAAACATCCCCATTAAAAAGAACTAAAAAAACTTTTTTTTAATAAAGATGTTTTATATTTTAGCTATTAAAAGAGATTAAAGTGCTTTAGGGGGTGTTTGGTTCCCACCCCTAGAGTTTAGCCACTAAAATTTAGTGGAGGTCACTAGAGTTGTAGTGTTAAAAGTGACTTTTAGTGGGGGGTGTTTGGAACTTTAGTGAGTAAAAGTGACTAAACTTTAGTCACTGAACTCTAGGTCTAGGGGGTGAGAACCAAACAGCCCTTAGTGACTAAGGTTTAGAGGTGTGGAATGAAACAAACCCTCGTTTGGTTGGTGACCAGAACTTGCCATGCCACAGATTCGTCGTGCCACAGTTTTTCTGGCAGTCGTTTGGTTCACTGCCACAGCTATGGCACGCCACACTTTCTCAGAACGTCATAGACTCATTTTCGTGCCAAACTTTGCCACAAGTGTGGCTTCAATTTTGCTCGCCACACTTTCTGTGGCAGCCACAGTTTGCCGAAGGTCAGGCGTGGCAAGTTACGGTCACCAACCAAACAGGCCCATCTCAGCGCTAGGCCTGGCACCGTGGCGCTCGGCTTGCCGGTGCGCGCGTGCGGCAGAGCTGCGCGCGGCTCCGTCAAGCCCTGCAACGAGTGCCTTTATGCCGGCGTGAGAGCAGCACGCAGGCGTGACACGGGGTGGCGGCCCACGCCCATCGGCGCGCGTGGCGGCGGCGTCCACCTCAGTGTGCGGTGGTGGCTGCGAACCGGCCTCGGCGGCGGCAGTCCGACCTCATGTCATGGGTGCGTGCGCAGCGGCGGTCGGCAGCCTCGCTGCACAGCCCGTAGCGGCCGCGCCGCGACGATCCGGCCTGGAGCTGCGGAGTACGAGCCGCGCCGCCCTTAAGCCTGGCTGAGGCGAGGCCCGCTGCAGATGGCGACCCGGCCTCGACACCGGGTACGAACCACGCAGTTGACCGCTCGATCTGTAATGTTTAGGGTTAGGTTCCATTAGTTTGGGGGAAAACTTTTGGGGATTTTGCTTATGGTTGCTGATTTGGTTCATCCCTTCCTTCTAAGTGCTCCTCGTCTTAATTTTGTTGAAGAACACCCTTAATCGCATGAGATTATTTAAGCTGATCCAAGATTTGTTTACTCACAAGAGAGAAAAAATACTTCGAACCCTGACGGCTTAACGGAGGGTAATTAGTGAAAACAGTGAGCCTTAATTCATTACTTGCAGCGTTTAAAGATAATTTTTTTTTGCTGCTTTTAGGTTAATTGCTCACTGATATTTTTCATAAAAAATGGATTAAAATTGCTTAGCACAACTAAATTGGTTTAATTTCTCTAATTTTCATGAGCCACGGCACTTCCGTGGCTCAGCCTATCTATATGTGCAAAACTCAATCATGATAAAAATATTTGGCAACATAAAAGCAATCTAACGTAGTTGGACATAATTAGGACAAGCACAGAAGTATCTATATATGGGATTGACTGACTGATCTGAGGGAGCAACATTTGCATTTTCAGGTATTTGGCCTGAATCGTTAAGCTTTGCTGAAGATGGTCTTGGTCCCCCTCCTCCAAAATGGAAGGGAATTTGCCAAGCTGGTGCCTCGTTTGGTCCAAACAATTGCAACCGAAAGGTGATAGGCGCACGGTGGTATGCTGCTGACATTGACAAAAGCCTACTGGATGGTGAGTTCTTGTCTCCCAGGGATGCCAATGGACATGGAACCCACACTGCCTCAACAGCTGCTGGCAACCCTGTCCACAACGTTAGCTTCCATGGGCTAGCGCCTGGCATGGCGCGCGGCGGCGCTCCTCGTGCCAGGCTAGCTGTGTACAAGGCCTGCTGGGGTGCGTATCCGGCTCGTGGCGGATGCAGTGGAGCAGGTATCATGAAAGCCATAGACGACGCCATCCACGATGGAGTTGACGTTCTATCTGTGTCTATTGGAGGCATATCTGAACTTCCAGGGACATTGCACGCCGTCGCAAATGGCGTCACAGTTGTTTTCTCAGCTGGAAATGGTGGTCCTATCTCCCAGACGGTGCAGAATGTGTCACCGTGGCTGCTAACAGTTGCAGCAACAACCATTGACAGGCTACTCCCAACGGCAATCACACTTGGAAACAGCCAAAGAATTGTGGTATGTACAGAATAATACAATTTTTTTTTAGATAAGGGATAAAAATATCCGGCCTCTACATCCGGGGATGTACACAGCCAAAAATTACAAAGTCATACGACGCACGCAAGATAAAGAGCAAGCCAGAGTTTTAAACTAAAACACATGACCCTAGAGCAAAAGATAAACATGCTACTACATACACAGGTTAAAGATTTGCCAAAAGAGTTGAAGTTTAGTGTTTAGAACGTTCAAATGCGCTGATTATGCATATGTTTTACAACTAATAACTGTACACAGTTTGTATTTTGCCTTATGTTTTTTACAGGGCCAATCCTTGTATGTGGCACCGGAAGGGGCAGATCATTTCTACGAAGTTGTGCCCCACATGGACTACATAGAGTAGGACAACAGTAACAATATCTTGAGTTTTTTTTAATTTGTGTGCTAAGCAGATTTGGTATATATAATAATGACTATTATTGTATCATCTAGACTTGTGTAGCACAGCTTTCATCGCTATATATGTTTGCTCTTAATTATTACTTATATATGACTGCTAGATATTAATTGACACAGGTGTGACCCAGACTACATAAATGAAACCGATGTGAAGGGAAAGATCTACTTCTGCATCTCACCAAGCAACTTGTATCCACCTTATCAAATTAGCGCTATTTTAAAACTATTGCTGGAAAAGGGAGCAAAAGGGTTCATATTCTCAAAATATAACGAGGACTCCGTTTCTCAGTTGCAAAGAGTCAGCAGGTTGATTCCAGTCATTGCTGTTGATCTCGAGATGGCCTACCAGATTTGGCAGTACTGCATGTACGTAACTATACAGTCTACACTACACTCTGAAAGGTCCTTTAATTTGCATACATTGGTTGCATTTTCATTATCCTGATGATGTATTAGCTAGAAGCATGGTTCTGCATATATTATTATATACCACAATAATATCTTTATTGTCAAACTAGTTTTTATTGTCAGTTGTAACATATGCATGATCTTCTTCCACAGCTCAAGTGAGGGTACCCCAAAAGCAAAGATATCTTTGACTGAAACAACGATTGGAAGTGGAGTTCCTGCCCCGAAGGTAGCAGCATTCTCATCTAGAGGGCCTAGCCCTGTCTATCCAGGGGTTCTCAAGGTAAGCATCATATATCATGGGGGTTGATGATGTTAATTACAAAAGTCATTTATATTTTTGGATGGATTTGGAACTTTAGTTTTTGCCAATGTTTTTATTTTCATTCAATTGTTCTGCATTCATTAATTTCATCTATCAACTTTATTTGCACATTGAAGTAAATAAAATAATATATATATTAATGTGCCATGCATTCCAATCAATGTACAGCCTGATATAGCTGCACCTGGGGTCGCCATTTTGGCAGCTGCCCCACAAATCGCTTATTACAAAGATCTTGGTGTTCTCTACCGTTTTGCTTCTGGAACATCCATGTCTTGCCCTCATGTGTCTGGGATTGTCGCCCTGCTCAAATCAGTGCATCCTGACTGGTCACCTGCTGCCCTAAAATCGGCACTCATGACAACTGGTATGTATCTAATTAAGAGATAGCCAGCCGCCATATATATATATATATATATATATAACAGATACTCCCTCCATATTGAAAAACTTGACGTTTTGGACAAGGTTTGGGTCAAACATTAGGAATATAAATCATAAATAACTTTTAAATTATTGAATTTAGAGATGTAAAAATCATATAAATAAATTTGTCTTGAAAAGTACTTTCATAAAAATATACATATACCACTTTACAATAAATATTTTTAAAGAAACAAGTGGTCAAAGTGTTGTTTTGGAGACCGTGTCGCTGTCTGTTTCAATATGGAGGGAGTATATAACACTGTTAATTATCAGTTGTTCAAAATGGCCACTAATTACACCTCCTTAAAACATCCATGCATATGCATGTCTTGCAGCACTTAGCACTGACAACAACGGGCTCCCAATACAAGCAGATGGAACTCCAGTAAAAACCGGCGACCCTTTCGACTACGGGGCAGGGTTCGTGAACCCAAGCAAGGCCAGTGATCCAGGCCTAATCTACGACATTGATCCATCAGACTACCTCAGGTTCTTCCACTGCGTAGGAGGGCTGGGCGCCAACGGCAACTGCACGACTCCCAAGCTGGCATCTGTAGCCGACCTGAACCTTCCGTCCATCGCCATCCCTAATCTCAAGGCATCCGAGACTGCTGTCATTACGCGCACCATCACCAATGTTGGCCGCCAGCCTGACGCGGTGTACAAGGCAGTCCTCCAGCCGCCGCCTGGCGTGGAGATGTCCGTCGAGCCGTCGGTTCTGATGTTCAGCAATGAGAGAAAGGTTCAGAGCTTCAGGGTGTCGTTCAAGGCGATGCGCAGGATTCAGGGCGACTACACGTTTGGCAGCTTAGCATGGCATGATGATGGTGGCGGCCACTGGGTTCGCATCCCGATCGCTGTCCGCATCGTAATTGAGGACTTCTATTCGACGGTCTCCTGATGAATTATCCTCTCGTGGACATGTACTCTCTGTCTACAAAGAATAGTAATAATCTTGTGACAATAGAAAGCTACCTTTCATTTCCCGCAAAAAAAAAACAACCTTTCATTTTTCTACGTGGTTTTGGGAGGGATTAGGGTGGAATTTAGTTCAAGTCGTATTTCAATCTACGTAGATTAAGGTGTATTATTTGTTGTGTGTAGTCAAACAAGACCTTAAGTGGAAATAATTATGTCCTGGTGATGTGTATGGTACAAAATATAATTGTCTGGTACTACAAAATTCTTTTGTTGTTCATTTACCTAGAAAATTTCTAGTTATACAGTTCAATGCCGAGAAGGAAAGAGCACTGCTATAAAATTCTTTTCTGGGAGACTACCGGTTTCATTTTCAGAGGCCGGCATAACCATTTGTGCTTGTCATTTTGGTATAGGTTCTCTTGGGATCCAAACCATCTAAATATCATTTTTTTTCAATTTGGTGGAGTTTTTCTAAGACCTATATACCATCTAATCATCTTTTTTTTTTCTCAATGTGGCTGAGTTTCTGTGAGGACCAAATTAAACCATCTAAATATTGTTTCAAATTGTAACTCTTGGACGTTGTTCATGTTGAACTTTTTGATACACTTACCTTCTCCGTTTGATTTATCCATAAGCATGATTGGTATGTGCGTTGTTTGATTGGGGCTAAGATATGATATTCGGCTGATGGTTTCTACGGCCGATAAACCGGCTTATGCTATTTTGTTGTGAGATGTACTATGGCTGATAAGTCGGATACCTTTTTGGATGGAGCATATTTGTGATACAAATTACGGATTTGCTATTCTTGATGATTCATTGTTTGTTGCTAGGTGATGATTCTGAATTAACAAAATATAAAAGGATTGGAAAACGTACTCCCTTCATACCTATAAAGCAAGTTGTTTTGGACAAAGCTCGAGTCAAACATTGAGAATATAAATTATAAATAACTTTTAAGTTGTCGAGTTTTGGAAATGTGAAAATCATATGAATAGATTTGTCTTAAAAAATATTTTCATAAAAATATGCATATATCATTTTTTGAAAAATAAGAAGTTAAAGTTGTGCTTCGAAGACGGTATTGTTGTCCAAAACAGCTTGTTTTACAGGTACGGATGGAGTAAGTATTATTGCACCTCGGTGGCTGATCTCAATCAAAGCCCCTACTAAAAATCTAATCCATCATGTCCTAAAATTATACTAGCTTGTCTAATCATCATCTGATTATTGCCGGTGGCTTGGCCGGCACCATCCGTACGAAACAAAGTGACACTTAATATGTCGTCAGGTCGTTGTGACACCCCAATTTTAAGAACAAAATTGGAGCACAATATATGTATGCCAGGATCAATTTTCATACATATATCCACATCATAGTAAATATCAAAACAATGCTTTATTAATATATCGAACATTATTACAAAAATGACCCTCGGGTCCAAAAGAAAAGTACAGACTCTCAGTCTAACTCTAATGTAGTCTTCGCGGAAACTGGACGCCATCTCCACAGGAAGGTCGACCGGGGGCTGCGCCATCCTAGTACAAGTCGCCTGGGTCGTATCCACCGTCTTCTGGGTACTCCTGCTCCGCGTCGTAGACTCCAGCGTCTGGGTGGGGTAGCAGGGGGTTCAAAGAGGAAGGGTGAGTACATCGAAATGTACTCCGCAAGTGTAGAAAATATATGCTTATGAGGCTAATGAAAAAGGTAGGCTGACTTTATTTGACTCAAGCGCCTAAAGCGACACAACCCTATTAATCCTATTGATCCTATGCACCTATTTATTTACTAGGTTATAACCTCAGTCTCCATCTGTAACAGTAACCACACTCGGAGTCGCACCGAGCAAACCACACTCGGAGTCACACCGAGCAACCAACACTTGGAGTCCACCAAGCAACCACACTTGGAGTCACACCAAGCAAAACCCACACCTGAAGTCCATCAGATGACCCGAACCAGGCCGTTACAAGGAGTCCTATGTGTATTAGTTCCATACGTCACGACATAGAGAGCTACCTTCCGTAATAACACCAGGTCTGTGCCCGAGCCTGGGAGTCACTCCCGTACCAAGCAGTAACCCGCGTAGAAGAAGCCTCTGTACCCATGTCATATGAGACTAATAACCACATAAGGCTTCTCTAACGAACTAGAACAAACCCACCAACTAATCTCGAAGAAGTCCAAGCCCGCTCGTGACCGTGAGCACGGCTGATATATCAGTTTTAATACTCTGCAGAGTTCGCACATCTTTACCCATGAGTCATGCGTTCCCCATCACGCTAAACACTGCCAAGGTGCATAGCGGGGTCGCACTACAAGGCCTTTACAAAGCCGCCTCCAAGTCCGTTCCACACGTACCTCTAAGGTTTCACCCCGTACAAAGGTCTACGACCCCCAGGGCCCCCTCGTGAGCCACTAAAACAAACCCCGTGTGGACCCTCAACTTGGAGGAAACTAATTACTTAGCCAGTCCCAGAGCCATATAGGCCTCATGGTTTGCGCTGTTTTGCCGGGTTACATGCTCCAAGAACCGGGTCCTAGGGATCCAGGCAGGATAAATCTAGCACAAGCCCAGAACCAAAACCAAAACCAGCTGCCGAGTCCCACGGCACAAAACCACCAGTACGGTCCATCCTGCCGGATTTACCTACTCACCATACTACTCATTGCCAGTCCATGTTCCATAGATCATTAATCAAAATTAATTATTAACCATACCATCCCAAGACAGCAGGGCTAAGCATGACTTCTACCCAACACATCCCAAACCAGGTGACAAGGATAATATAAACAAGTTCTAGTAAACCTTAACATGGGATTCAATTTAAGACTGCATGCATCTACTGGATCAAACTACTCTAACTCAAAATAAAATAAATACGGGAGCAATATGTGCAAGGACACTTGCCTTCGGGCGGGGTCGGATCGACGGAGACGAAGGCTGGATTCTGGGGTTCCGCGTAGCTCGCACTCGCTGGATCAAACATCATCACATGGCTCAAACAAGGCAATATAAGAAACAATACATCATACAGTAATAAAACGGAACGTAAACAGATCTACTGCGTAGAGCTCGACGAGACGAATCTAACGCAAGTTGAACGGGTCACAACGGAGTTAAAATGAGCAAGTTATGAGCATTTGAATGGGAGTGGCAAAACTGTAAATTGATTGAACTCATTTTCACAATTTAAATAAATAAATCTGAAAAAGAAAAGGCGTCAGGCGTCATTTTCTCGGAAGAGAACAGGGGCTAATATATTGGGAGAAACACGAGGAGTTAGATCATGAGGTACACCTGCACTATACTGTGGACTGAGTCCAAGGGCAGTGGAGCAGTGGAGGGGATGTGTGTGCAGCTCGCGGTGGACCAAGTTTACAAATGAAGGAATACTGTTTGATGTATTTCTATTGTATTTTGGGAATTGATTTTCTAAAGAAAAACGGTCATATTGCACAGCCATGACGTCAAGTGATGTCATCAAGCTAACAAGGGTGGAGAGTGCATCACGCCATATGGCCGACTCCTCACCGCATGCAGGTACGTGTGTGTTGCGGCGAACGTGACTGATGGGTTGCCCCTGCTGCCGAGTGCGACAGTGGCACCAACGGTGGTCAGGTGAGGTTGTCTTCCTCCAGAAGCCGCACAGGGAGGGAGTGCCGGACGGTGGCGGCGTCTTCGCGGGAGTTCGGCCGGTCGGCGCTCCAGGAACCGGAGATCGACGGCGAGCAGCGGGAAGAGACGTGGGGCGCTAGGCAAACTCGCCCGTGGTGACAAAAGCGACGGCGAGGCAGTGAGGTGGGAGATCGAGGAGCTCTGGCCGATTCGGCCATGGTGGCGACGGCGGCGGGCGCTGGCGCTGCAAGGGAAAAGGAGGCTAGGGGAGGGCAGAGACGGTGGCGGTGGGGTGGAGTGGGGCCGGAGGATCACTCGGGGGCGCCGAAGACGGTCCGACGAGCTCTGACTGAGCCGTTCATGGCGGCGGCGGCGGCAAGCTCGGTACTGGAGAGAGGGAGAAAGGCTCGGTTGGGGTAGGGGCGTTGGGCATACGGCGGTGGGGAGGATGCTCCGGTGATGGCTGTGGGTACTGGAGTGAGAGGGAGCAGAGATCAGAGAGGGGAGAGATGGCGGCGGCGCGGTGCTTATAAGACGTAGAGGAGAGGTGGGGATCGGCAGCGCAGAGGGTTCGGGGGAGCGCGTAGATGGCGCTCGAGTTCGGTGCAGAAGAGAGCGGATGAGGTCGCGGCTGGTGCGAGTTTAGCGGGGAGGGGATGGATCTGACGAGGGTGGCCCACATGTCAGCGTGGCTGGGTGGCTGACGGCGGGTCCCCGCGATCCAGGATGAGCGCGGGCCTCGCGGGAGGGCAAAGGGGAGCTAGGCCACGGAGGTGGAATGTGGGGCGGGCCGGTGCGCGCGTAGGGAGTGTGGAGCGGGCCGCTGCGAGGTGAGGTGGGCTAGTGAGGGAGAACAGGCTTCGGCCTGGCTGGGGAAGAGGAGGGAGCTGGGCCGATTGGGCTTGCGGGAGCAGGCCGACAGAGAAGGCTCGGCCCGAGCTGAAGGAGGGAGAAAGAAGCCCTTGCCATTTCCTTTCTTTTTTTTTCTCTTTGCACATTCATTTGCAAATTCAAATCTGCTTGAAATTCAAAATCACTTTGAAATATTTTGTAAATATTTTACCTAGGTTTTGAAAATAAAACTTTGAGTTTACAAATTTAAAACTTTTATAAACCTTTTATTTATTTTTTCTAATTTTCTAAATAGAATAAAATCGATTCGCCCTAACCGGGTTTGATAAATTCTTTTTCACCCAATAAAAATTATGGAACAGCATGAATGCAACAAACATCTGGCTAGGATTTTCCTCCATCTAGGGTTTTGTCCATTTCCTAACTAAATTCTAATTTATTTTATTTATTTAGAAACCTGGGGTGTTACAGTCGTTCACACGCCACCATCATCGCTTGTGTAGACTACATATTGCTTTACTACTTTTCTACGACCAGCCGCAATTTGTGCACGCAGCACTCGTGATCCATGTATCTCCACGTCATGGTGCTCGCTCAGCCGTCATAGTTTGCCAACAGTGGCGTTTGGTTTTGTCCGAAGTCAATCTTTTTCTATAAAAAAAAATTGTCTAAATTTACAGAAAAATACGCTAACTTCTGTAATATCAAGGAGTGAGTTCTATAAACTAAGATCAGCTTAGTTGGTTCGATTTTTTTATGGTAAAATCTGTTCACTTAAATTCAAGTAGTTGGCATGACGTAAGTGCACTATTTTTCTGTAGTAAAGTGATATTTCCATCGATCATGAGACATCTGTGATAACTTCTAATCTTAAGATTCACCGGCTCTGTCTAATGGGTACTCATAGAGGTAGAATATGTGTATGTGTGTGTTCAACAAAGGTATTTATAAAGGCGAATAGAAAGACCAATTGTCTTTACAAATTGATCTAGAGGCAGGACAGCTCTAAAACTATCTTTTTTTTAAAAAAAAATCATTCAAAGTTTTATTGGTACTTAACTTTGTCATATGGGCATTTATCGTGTGGACGCTTTGTGTTGTTCCTGATCTACGAGAATGTCCATCTCAATATAAGCTTATAGTCCAATTGTTGTAACAACATTTACAAAGTAATAAGCTATGCAATTCTACAATTCTAGTGTGTACAATTGTTTTGGTGATCAAGACACCATAGAGGGTGTGGTCACATTTAAGGTATATAGTTGTACTACGAAGAGGGGAGAATCATCGCCAATTGCGGTTTTCTTAATTATTACTATTGGCACTTGCCGGTACCTAGACAACTTGGAGCAATTGGAGTCGGGAAGAGTTGAGGATTGTTCTTGGCCGCCATAGGTCGAGACTGTGAGGGGTTCTTGAGCTTATTCCCCAAGCGGAGCACCAAAAGCACCTCTAGTGGATTGCTCGCGTCATTGAGCTACATTCGCTTGTGGTATATTCTTCTGGCGCTCATCGGTTGAGCTTGGTGTGGTGTCAGTTAGCCACCAAATCACGTCAATACAACGGGGACTAGCACGTCGGCAGAGAACGTGAACCTTGGTTTATGTATTAGGAACTAGAATTGTCGGTTTAGGTGGCTTGCAACCCTTGTAGGCCAAAAGCTTCGCGTAGTTTGTTACTAACAATTTTGTATATAGTGTTTTATAGAATTTCCTCAATAGGCTATTCACCACATATAGCCATTTAGGTCTTTTTCAACCTTGGAGGTGAATTTGTCAACAGGGTCTTGTTTAGATTCCTTCCAACTTTCACCTTTTTACACTCTCTCCTCATCACATCAATTTTTGGTCACATGTGTCAAGCAGTAAATATAGGTAAACAAATCTAATTACACAATTTTTGTTTATGATTTGTGAGACGAATCTTTTGAACCTAATTAATCCATAATTGGACGATATTTATGAAACACAAACGAAGGTGCTACAGTGTTAGAGTTTATAAAAAAAAGTTTGGAATCTAAACGAGACCTAGACCCAGGTCCCTTAATTCCTCCTCTATGCAGTCTGTAGTGGTGGTTGCGACTGTAGGTAGCTACCACAGTACCAGTACCGTACGACGTAGGACGTGGCAGGGCCGCACGCGGCTGTGGCCTCCGTATCTCCACGCCGCACGCGCTCGTGCCCTCCCCCAGCCGTCGTCACGCGCTCCGCCTCCGCCGGTCAGGGGGTCAGACCTCGGACGTGTGGAGCCTTGGCTTTCCCAGCGCCCCCCGCCCACTCCACTCCGCGGAAAACGAGCGAGGAGGAGGGAGCTGACGAACGAAACCGAGTTTGAGCCCGGACCAGCGACCACCGTCCACCGCAGCAAAAACACGAGGACCTCGCGACTCCACCACCACCCACAGTCCAGCCCCGTATATCTACTGCGCCCGCACCCGCTCTCATCCCCTCGCCTCGCGATCGCCACCGCACCAATCCCTCCCTCCCTTCCGGTGCAGCAAAATCTCCTCGCCGTTTTCGTGTTGGCGCGGCGCGCCCGAGGGCGCACAGCCTTCAGAGGAGTCTCTCTCTCTCTCTCTCTCTCTCCCATCCTTCCTTATCCCCCCGCACGCATCTCCCGCCTCGCCACCGCCACACGTTCCGCGCCTCCATCCCCCACCCCGCTCCATCTCCTCTGGATTTTTCCGACCCGGTTCTCCCATCAGCTTCAGAGGCACTGCTAGTTCGTTCGTTCCAGAGGCGGAGAGGGGGGATATACGGACCCCCCATTACCGGCCGGCCGGCCGGCACACTGACGAGACGAGAGAGATTTCGGCGCGACTGATCGACTAGAGAGTTCCCAGCCCTACACCCAGAAACGAACTCTTCTCAGCTACCTACCGCCAGTGTTGTTATCCTTCCGTTCCGTTCGCCGGAATCCGTTCCGTCCGTGGGTGGTGAGTTCAGAGTTCTCGCGGGCGGATACAGGCGCGTCTCCGCGCCGACTCCGTGGTGGAAACAAAGATCGGATCTTTTCTGCGGGTCTCAGTTCCCAAACAGAGGACATGTCGTCGGCTCTCCTCGATCTACTCATGGGGATCTTCCGCCACCAGACCCACACCCTCGGCGCCGCCGCCCTGGAGCTCGCCGCGCTGGCGGCGCCGCTCTGGCTCGCCGCGCTCGTCGGCCTCCTCATCGGCTGGGCCTGGCGCCCCAGGTGGGCGGGGGTCGTCGTCGGCCACGACACCGCCCAGCACCAGGCGGCGGCGCCGCCGCTTCCGGCCACCGCCACCGCCACCGCCACCGCGGTGGTCTCTCGCAACCAGGCGGCCGCCGTCGTGCCGAGGTGAGGCGTTCGTTCGTTCGCTCGCTCGCTGGATGTGTTTTTTTTTCCTACCCGGCCTGATGAATTATCTGTGTTAATTAATTAAAGAGATTTGCTGGTCTGATCTGATGTCATGTCCTGCAGAACTGTGGTGGTGGCTCCTGCCGCGGCGGCGCCCGAGGACGAGCAGCAGCTGGCCGTCAACACCGGCGACTTGATGCACCTCTGGCGGCTCGTCGAGGAGAAGGACGCTGGCCCGTCGTGGATTCACATGATGGACCGTACCTTGCCCACCATGAGGTACCAAGCCTGGCGGAGAGACCCACCGGTATGCAGCAGCAGTCTAGTAGCCTTTCTTCATCATCGATTGATTAAATTAAATTTAATTGAATGGATAGATAGACTTGAATAAGTTTATTACAACTGCAAATAATTGTCTGCACACTGTTTAGGACTAAATTTTTAGATACATATGGGGTTGGTTGAAGACTTGTTAGGATGGTATAACATGTATATGCCTTCATAGATTATATCTCAAGTTGCAGATTGATGTCACACAATCTTCTTTCCTTATGAACAGCTCTAGTTGAAAACTTGAAATATATGTATGGATGGGTTCGACTACTGTATTAGGCAAGTAGTAGATGAAATAACATTGAATTCATTTATTTGTGTGTTTGCTTCGTTCCAGAATGGTCCGCCACAGTATCGCAGTAGCACTATCTTTGAGGATACGTCACCAGAGGTCGTGAGAGATTTCTTCTGGGACGATGAGTTCCGGATCAAGAACAGCTGGGACGACATGCTCCTTCAGCACGAGACACTGGAGGAATGCACCAGGACTGGAACCTTGGTTGTCCGGTGGGTCAGGAAGGTGAGTGTTTTGCATCATCTCTCCTCTCCTGGTGATTGTTGAGCTCAGACCACGGCAGGTTGCTTATAATTGATGGGTGATTCTCGTGTGCACAGTTCCCATTCTTCTGCAGCGACAGGGAGTACATCATAGGTCGCAGGATATGGGCATCTGGAAAGACGTATTACTGTGTGACCAAGGTATAGTAGCTTATATGTATGAACTAATTTCTGCTGCCTGTGCTGTGATTGCGTTGACGCCCATGTCTAGCTATTCTTTGTACTCAGTAATGACTTTGAGCTGGAACTGCATAGAGAGTAATCATTTAGTGTGATGATGCTTTTTGGAGTTGGGTACGAGTGTAATGCATCAAGGCGTCACTTCTATTCTGTCAGTGCTTTTTATCTAAGCTGCAGAATCATTTGCAGTAGGGGGGACACCAGTGAGCCTTGGTATCTAGGTTATCCTATGTTCCCAAACCATTCCACACCAGTGGTTGAGATGCTTGTCCCACTAGGAAAATCACTAAATTACACATCCAATCTTTATGTTCTGAATAAAAACGAAAGAATCACTTTACAGTACTCTGTTTTTCCCCACAGATTACAGTACTATATCGCACATAAAAATGCCATGGTTTTATCTTTTTGTGAATTTATTTATAATTGAGTGTAAGCTGTTCTTTCTGTCCTCCGCCTACTGCTTACTGGAGAAGGCACTAGAAATTCTTTTTCAGCATTTCCTTTGTTCTGTCTAGAATTTTGTATGGGCATGTTTTGTCATCTGAATTTATAGGTAGCAGTAACTAGGTTAAACAAGGTGATTAAACCTCACATGTCATTTTTTTCAGGGTGTGCCTCGTCCCTCTGTTCCAAGACAAAACAAACCTCGTCGTGTGGACTTGTACTACTCTAGCTGGTGCATCCGTCCAGGTACTATATTCGTTACATCACAGTTATTTGCATCCTTTGTAGGATACCCAAAAAAAAACTCAAGGGCATGAACTCAACTTATACTATTTTATCTATCAGTTGAATCAAGAAAAGGCGATGGTGCAATGACTGCATGTGAGGTGCTCTTATTCCATCACGAAGATATGGGGATTCCATGGGAGATTGCAAAGCTTGGTGTCCGGCAGGGAATGTGGGGCTGCGTCAAAAGGATAGAGCCTGGCCTTCGGGCATACCAAGTTGCAAGGACCGCTGGGGAGCCTATTTCGAAATGTGCTGCCATGGCACATGTCACCACCAGGTTCAATGCGGATGAGCTCATCACAGAAGAGAACACAGAGGCCAGTTCATCCAACAACAACACAGAGGTTGAGAAGCCAAAGCACTGGACAAACAACATACCCAAGGTTCTCATGATAGGTGGTGCCGTCGCCCTGGCTTGCACCTTTGACGGTGGACTATTGACCAAGGCTGTCATATTCGGCACAGCAAGAAGGTTTGCAGGACCAGGAAGGCGGTAGGTGGATGGAGCTGGTCACCGTAGAGCAATGGCACCCTTATCATGTAGCAAAGCTATGACTGGTTGTGTCCTGAACAGTCCTTTTGTAGCAATGCATTGCAGAGGACAGAATGTCTTGTCTGGTTGTTCAGTCTAGACGTCCTCATGCTGCAGATAAGGTGGTGTGCTCATATTAGGTCAGTTGAGAAAATAGATCCTGCATCGGAAATGGACGGAGAGATCCTGCATCCCGCGACACAAAAAAGTTTATGTATCAGACCAGGCCTACTTCTGTTGCTGCAGTCGCCGAGGGTTAGAGCCAGCTGGTTAGGTTAGAACTATAGCAAGCATTATTATGAGGACAAGTGTGAAGAGTTGGGGAAAGAAAACATCTGTATGATGTACGATGTACTTGGTTCATTTCAGAGGTGCTATAAAACACACTGCTGTTTTTAGTAGTCGATAACAAGAACAAGAATTCTTCTTGCTCTTGTAACCATATGGCATCTATTGTTCTTCCCTATGGATACTAGATGTTGACCTTTTGACAGTTGCTGCAGAATTTTTTTTGACATAGAAGTTTTTACCCATAATGCTGTGTCCATCTACACTGTATCACTGGAATAAGAAAATTTTCTCCAAAGCAAGCAAAGCTTATAAATTATTTATGCATTCATCATATTGCCTTCTCCATATGACATGACAGGAAGGTAGGTACTTGACGTGTTATCTCCAAACAGCTTTTTTTTTTTTTGGCAAGAGCTAAAAGGCACTGCTGCTTGTGAATTTTGTGTGGCTCACAACATGAACTTGCTTTGGAGACGGCATCAGTGCCTTCTCATGCTTTTGAAAGGGGAAAACAAATGATGCTGCGACTCTGCTGCTAACTGAATGGATGCAAGAAAAAGGTTGGCACTGTCTGTCATGTGTGAATGAATGTGATGGGTGACCGTTGTCTGAAGGAACGCACTCTTTGGTACGGCAAAGGCGATGATGAAGACCTGTTCAGAGGGTTCGGCAGTGCTAGGTTGACTGACCGTAATGGCAGGTTTAGGAACACGGGGAAGCTTAATCTGACACGGGTGTTTCTCATTCCTAATTAGTACTTTATGTTGCTTCCGGGAAGGAGGTTTACTTTCAGCATGATTTGGTCAGATAATTGAAAAGTTGAACTTTGCAAGCTAGCATCATCTTATATTTGACTTGATATTCTCCGTCCATGTTGCAACGGTTGAACAAGAGGAGGCGCCCATTTTTTATTGACTTGATATTCCCTCCCACACTGATGACTGGTGGACCATTTCGATCCTTGAACATGCAGACTACAGACTGCGCAGCAATGGAATTTTCAGTACCAGGTTCAGACTTGTTAAAACCAAATTGCATACCAACCGTTGCAAAAACGGAATTAAATTGGATGCACCCCGGGTGCATCTTAGACTTGTGCACTCCCATGCTGGATGGTTGACACGTGGCGGTAAAGAATATCATGCGGACACCAGACAGCAGGTATGAAGACTAAATTTAGAAAATTGCCCACAACATACGGGGACTCAGTTGTTGCGAATTTTGCCGGACGTAGGATTTAATTTTCTAGACACGTGTCAATCATCCAGTATGGCGGTGCACAGGCCTAGAGTGCACCCGGGGTGCACCCAATTCCACAAAAACAGCCTTTGACCAGATACTCCTTTGAGGTGTAGCATCTCCAAGAAATGTCAGTAGAGTTGCAGGAACATTTAGACCCCTTTGGAATTGAATTCATTTTAATAGTCAAAATTCAAATAAAGATTAATTAAACTAATAAGATTGTATATGGAACATATTTGTATATTAATGTGGGTTGTAGGAGAGCAAGTTAAAGAGTATGTTATAAAATATAACATAGTGACCTATAGAATCAATTTTCATCTCTCACTTTATAAATTTATAAGATAGTATATGTAAACTTTACAAGCCTGAAAAGTTTACAAGCTGGTCTGATAGAGGGATTGCTTCTGAATCTAGGCCTTGTTTAGTTACCACCTTAAAAAAATTTCACCTATGACATCGAATATTTGGATACATACGTGGAGTATTAAATATAAATTAAAAAAATAAGTAACTATACAGCTTGCGATAATTTTGTGAGACGATTTTTAAGCCTGATTAATCTATTATTTGACAATATTGTGCTACAGTATACATGTGCTAATGCCGAATTAATTAGTCTTAATAAATTTGTCTCATGGTTTCTAAACGAAATATGTAATTTATTTTTTAGTCAATTTTTAATACACTAAATTAGTGTTGCAACATCTGATGTGATATCCAATAACTTTTCGCCCTCCAACTAAACACCTCCTAAATTCAAAACTACCAATATTTTATGGAGGTTAATGTATAGTATGTTTGGTTGTCTGTATTAGTGTGCAACTCAGAGGAGGTTCTTATTCAAGCTTGCATAGTGCTCAAAGTAGTCCTAGTGCGGCATTAGATAGAACAAGTCAGATTTCGTTATATTAAGCAATGCAGATTTGTACAAGCCTATGGGCATACAAAGATGAAATATTCTCACATCCCTCTCTACTAGAAACAGAAGACATTTACAACAACATGATTATGACTACATGCAATACAATGTACATCACAAAACATAATTTTACCAAATACAATTTGCTTGTGCAGGAAATCAAGCACCAAAATACTATACACATATGTGCTAACTTGAGTCATACTGCATAAGGTCTAATGCAGGCTCAAATCAACACAAATAGTGAATCAAACCCTATATGTTCATGGGCTTAGCCCAACAACCTAGAAAAACAAGAGCCACAACTATTATTGCCAATTGTTTCTCAAAAAAGGATATTATTGCCAATTCCCTAAAATGAGTCTTTTACCTACGTGCCATTATAAAAGATCCAAATGACCTGTGTACCATTACAGTTTTAAAAACTTCCTTAGTATCATTGTCCGAAGTTTTTTTTACCTATGTGCCACTTCCGTTAATTTTGCCTGTAACGGCAGCTAACGGCCAATGAAAAAGACGCTTCTGCCCTTAGTTATAGAATGTATCAAAATTTTCATTCTTTCTCCTGGTGCCACTGTAACTTCACTTTTTTTTTTCTCTATACCACTATAAAAAATCACTATAACAGTTTGTATGTGTGTATGCGAATTTTTTTAACAACAACAACAACAACAACCAAGCCTCTTAGTCCCAAACAAGTTGGGGTAGGCTAGAGTTGAAACCCAACACGAGACCCTAGTCACGGTTCAGGCACGTCAATAGCTGCTCTCCATGCATTTCTATCTAAACATAGATCTCTAGGTATATCCCAACTTTTTAGATCTCTCTTTATTGCCTCCTCCCACGTCAATTTCGGTCTACCTCTACCTCTCCTCACATGAAAATCTTGGGCTAAAACTCCACAATGCACTGGTGCCTCTAGAGGTCTCCTTTGGACATGACCAAACCACCTCAACGGATGTTGGACCAATTTTTCTTCAATTGGTGTCACCCCTAGCCGGTCACGAATATCGTCATTTCGGACTCGGTCCATCTTTGTGTGGCCACAAATCCAGCGCAACATACGTATTTCTGCAACACTCATTTGTTGGACATGTCTTCTTTTAGTAGGCCAACATTCTGCTCCATACAACATAGCCGGTCTAATCGCCGTCCTATAAAACTTGCCTTTGAGCTTTTGTGGTACCCTCTTGTCACAGAGAATACCAGATGCTTGACGCCACTTCATCCACCCTGCTTTGATCCTATGGCTAACATCTGCATCAATATCTCCATCCTTCTGTAACATCGATCCAAGATACCGGAAGACATCTTTCTTAGGCACCACTTGGTCTTCCAAGCTCACCTCTCCCTCTTCCTGTGCAGCATTGCCGAAATCACATCTCATGTACTCAGTCTTAGTCCTGCTTATTCTAAACCCTTTGGACTCAAGGGTCTGCCGCCATAACTCCAGTTTTCTATTTACTCATGTCTGACTTTCATCAACTAACACTACATCGTCTGCAAAAAGCATACACCAAGTGATATCTCCTTGTATGTCCCTCGTAACCTCATCCATAACCAAGGCAAAGAGATATGGGCTCAAGGCTGACCCTTGATGAAGACCTATTTTAATCGGAAAGAAATCAGTGTCACCATCATTTGTTCGCACACTGGTCTCGGCGTTGTTGTACATGTCCTTGATGAGGGTAACATACTTTGTTGGGACTTTATGTTTGTCCAAAGCCCACCAAATAACATTCCTTGGTATCTTGTCGTACGCCTTCTCCAAGTCAATGAAAACCATGTGTAGGTCCTTCTTTTGCTCCCTGAACCGCTCCATAACTTGTCTTACTAAGAAGATTGCTTCTATGGTTGACCTTCCAGGCATGAAACCAAATTGGTTCATGGATATCCGCGTCGACCCTCGCAATCTATGCTCAATAACTCTCTCCCACAACTTCATCGTGTGGCTCATCAACTTAATTCCCCGATAATTAGTGCAGCTTTGGATGTCTCCCTTGTTCTTGTAGATTGGAACCAATATGCTTCTTCTCCACTCCTGAGGCATCTTGTTTGAACGATAGATATTTTTAAACAACTTGGTTAGCCATACTATAGCTATATCCCCGAGGCATCTCCACACCTTGATTGGGATACCATCAGGACTCATCGCTTTATCCACTTTCATCCTTTTCAAAGCTTCTCTAACCTCCTACTCTTGGATCCTCCGCACATAGCGCCTATTGGTGTCATCAGATGAGTCATCCAACCGAACGGTGGAGTTCTCATTCTCCCCATTGAACAAATTATCAAAATATTCTTGCCACCTATGTCTAATCTCATCTTCCTTCACCGAGAGTTGCTCCCTCTTATCCTTAATGCACTTGACTTGGTTGAAGTCCCTTGTCTTCTTATCACGAGCCCTAGCCATCCTATAAATGTCCTTCTCTCCTTCCTTCGTATTCAAACGTTGGTAAAGATCCTCGTAAGCCTGCCCCTTCGCCTCCCCCACCGCTCGTTTTACAGCCTTCTTAGCCACCTTGTACTTTTCTATGTTGTCCGCGCAACGGTCTTGGTACAAGCACTTATAGCATTCTTTTTTTCCTTAATAGCCTTTTGCACATCTTCATTCCACCACCAAGTGTTAAATAATAAATATAATAAATTTAAATTAAGAGTTAAATATATTGTTCGTTCATTAACTTTTCTTGTGCTGGACTAGAAGTATGTACCGTGCACGAGGTCGTCATATTTATTTGCACCGTGAAAATCTAGCAACTACTCTCTCTCTCTTGTAATATTTGTACGTCTAGGTTTGGGCACGGGTACCAAGATAGAACCAAAATGATGAAACTGCCCCTATAATATTTGCACAGTGAAACATCAGTCCATCGACGTATGCGAGGTTGCAGCTGTTGTACTCGTCGTCTCGCCCTACGTGCTGACCTACTAGAGACGTGCTAATCTACTAGAGATGGCAGACAGCCACAAGACGAGGAGCTTCTGGTGAGCCTCTGCAGCAATCGAGGGAGATCGAGACGAGCAGCTGCCGTTTCTATTGTAATTTTTTTCTTTTTTATGTTGACATAAATTATTTTTTTATTTTTTTGGTCTTAGCTGTTGCTAGTACGCTGTGATGTGATAGTTTACAGATTACAATGACCTTTTATTATAGGAAAAAAATTAAACCATAAACGTACGATTATTATGGGACAGAGGGAGCAGCAAGTAGCAGCTGCACGCACGAGTTCGGTCGCACCGTGTACGAGTTCGGTCGCACCGTAACATCTGCTACTAGCTGTAACACCTCTGGTGTTTAACTGTAATTAACTTGACATATCATCATTATCATCATTAAGCATCTTGATCATGATTTCATGTGTATGCATTTTGCTAAGTGTATCATTTTATGTGAATTACCTCTATTGCAAAAATCCTAATTAGCCCACTTCTCTCTACTAGGGCAAAATGGTAATTTCATCTCTGTGATTAGTTTTGTGTAATTCTTGTTCCTTTGGTGTCTTGAAGTTTTGTTGTGTTGGCCAAAGTTCAAAAATCAGAATTTGATTTCAAATCCCTTTTGCAAAACCCTAATTTCCAAATCCTGGATTTTATCCCTCTGGTGTAATTTAAAAATTTATTCAAAATTTGGGGTTGGTCCAAAAAGCAAAGTTGTAGAGCTGTCAAAGAGAAACAACTTTGGTATTTACAAATTTTCAAGTTGCAGTACAAAGTTTTGAGTTATTTCAAATTCAATCAAACCCCAACTTTTGTTCCCTTTTCAGTTTTCAAAAAGAGTTCAAAAACTAATGAGTTTCTGGAAAAGTGTATTATAGCAAAGTTGTAGGTTTTGATAAAAGGAACAACTTTCATGTTTGAAGATTTTCTAGTTTCAGTATAAAATCCAAAGTAATTTTGAATTGATTCAAATTTCAAAAGTGTCCCCTTTTTCTGTTTTTGAATTTTGTTCAAAAACTGTTTGGAATTTGAAAATGTTCTTTTTGACAAAGTTGTAGATCTCATTTTTCTGAACAACTTTGGTATTGGGAGTTTTTGTCGCACAGTTCAAATTTTGGGAGCATTTTGCAAAAGTCAGAAACTAGCCAAAAGTCAAACCCTACACCCTACACTGTTCCTCTTCTTCATAGCGACAGAGGGGGGGCCCGGCCATGGCGCCCGCGCCGCGCCTGCCGCACGCCCGGCTGCTCCCCACGCGCCACCAACCTGCCGCCGCTGTCGCCCTGTTCCCTCCGCGCCCGCGCGCGAGCGCTGGCCCTTGCTCCCGTCCCCTACAGTCCTCTCCGCGCCGCCGCCGCGTGGCCATCGCCGGCCGAGCTTGCGCCCGAGCCCCGGCTGCACGCCCACGTATCCGCCAGAGCGCAATCGAGTGCGCACGCCTCCGCAAACCTCATCCACACCACCCCGAGGTCTCTACCGGCCCTGGCCGCGGCTATATAAGCCCGCCGGAGCTCCGACCTCCGCACTCATCTCCGCCTCCGTCGCCAGCACAGTCCAGTGCCTCCGCCGCTCCACCACCTAGCTCAAAAGCTCCGCCGTGTTCTTGTGCTGCTTCACCACCCTCCAATTTTACCTCTACCGCCTCCAATCGCCCGGCGTAACCTCGCCGTTCCCATCTCCGGCAGAAACCCGGCGAGCTCGGGTTCGTGAAATTCGTCGCCTCCGGCCTCGACCATCCCTCACCGACCCCCGTGTCGTGTTCCTCGGTCCCGTGCGACTCTGACCAGACCCTTGCGGTCTCGTGTGTTGCGCAGGGTCGCCGGAGCGCCGCTCGCCGCTCGCCGCCGAAGGAGCTCCACCGAACCACCGTCCCTCGAGCCTCACCCTCGAGCGCGTGCCGAGCCTCACCCTCGAGCGCGTGTCGAGCCTCACCCTCGAGCCCTGTCTCCGATCCGTGGTAAGCACCCGAGGCCTCGGCCTCTGCTTCCACTCCGTCTCGCCCGAGCCCGAGCCTCGGCGGACAGACCCTCACCACTTCGCTCGAGCCAGGCCTCGAGAGAACCTGTGCACCCTCCGCCTCGTCGAGCCAGGCCTCGGACGAAACGTTTGGTTTCCGTCTCGCCCGAGCCTACCAGCCAGGCCTCGGTCGGCCGAGAGTTCCGCGATTCGCCCGAGCCCCGTTCCGACTCGAGCACAGTGCTCTTTTCCTTTTAAAAATGGGAACAGTTCTGATATTTCATCTTTTTGTATGATTTTCTGTGTTGATCCAAAAATTCTGAAAATTTCACAGTAGACTCTTTATGCTCTGGAGTATTTTATAAAAATATAAAACTTGACTTTTCTGCAAAGTTTTAAAAATGTAAAATTCCCCTTTTAATTGAAAAATGAAGGTTTTGGTATTTTTGGAGAGTGATCTATAACTCCAAAAATCTGGAGATAAATTTCTATGTGCTAGTTATGCCTTTCTGAGTCTCTGGTAAAATTTTGAAGTCTTTTGGAGCAAGTTGATTTTTGAGCTTTATTTTTAAGGAATAGTGCCTTTTGTTAATTAAATGTCTAGATTTAATTGAGCACCTTAATGACCTCCAAAAATTATGAAATTTGTTTTGCCATATACTTGTACTCTAATGAACTTGTGTGATTAATTTGGTAATTTTTGGGGCACCTTCATAAAATGACCTTTTTAAATAATTAAGAAAAATAGAAAGAAATGATTAGGGTTAGTGTGAATGCCCTGTGAAGTGACTTTTGGGATTGCGTGATGTTCATAGACCCCTACCCTTTGGTCTATGATGTTTGTGATGCTTAGGATAGTTATGATAAAGTCTAGTTTAATCAATTTTGCTTAAGGAAGAAATGGTTACTTTTATGCTCAACCTAGATTTCGTTTATGCCTTGCCTAAGAGTAATCTTGAATCAGTGGTATTGTCTTGCACCATAAGTCCATATCATCATTCTCATGAGCATTCATCATTGCATCCGTATAGTTGACGAAGAAGGACCTGAAGTCGAGGTAGCCACCGAAGGATCTGTCCCCGAGGCGACCCCGAGTTCCGACACCTACTCCAACCCCGAGTCCGTTCTTTTTGCCATCCAAGGCAAGCCCCGGTGCATTTAACCCTACCTTGCTTTTATAAATGTTTTCTTTAAATGTTTTGAGTTAAATTATTGCATTAGGTTGATAGGAGTTGAGTGAAATCCTCTCTGATGCATTATCTACCTTGACCAATGAAATACCCGACACCTGTTTTTCAAAAACTATTGCAAAATGCTTAGCAATGCTATATGATAGATTTGCAATAAAAATGCCAATTTCAAAAGTGTGATCACTTAAGAATATTTATGGGAATTTCTGGTTTACTCCCACTATTGGCTAAGTATCTGATCCGTACTTAGTCAATGGGAAGGAGAGGTTGTCCTTGCGTACGGTGCCGTCATGTCGTAGTCCGGGACTCGACAGTTGACACCGACCGGGACGGGTTGAAAAACTGACAGGACTGTTGCGCTTGGGTGAGATATAACCAAGGCACAGTTGCTGGCTGGAAAATTAGGGACCATCCGTATGGGGGCCTGCTGGGCAGGACTTGCAACTATTCACATACTACGGAAAGCTCTGGCTCCGAGAAATCCATTATTGGACCGACAACCGCGCACTGGGAGTGGAGAGATGGCGGAAGTAGCATGTACCCACGTGGGTTAGAGTCCCGGATTGGAGTGGTGTACTGTACTTCCGGGTGGCGTAGGACCGGGCCCAATAATGGAGGAATCGTGGAAGACGAGTTGGCATATGCAAGCTTGGGTGCTACATATGCAGTGTGAATAGGGATCCTCAGCTGAGTATTCTTTATCCGGATTAACGTTGCTCCTCGGTTATGGAGACTGTGACGTAACGACCCTAATCCCATGGCCCACTGATCACTATCAACCACTGACAGTCGATCCGTACGGCCACGAGATTAAGACCGGGTTCGCCACTGGGCTACATCAGTGCCCGATGTCCGCAGGATCAGCTCACAATTCAGTTACAATCTCTTGAACATTTTGACAAATAACATCGGAGTAAATAGCGGAAGACTTAAATAACAATAGTTTTACAAACCAGTGTTCAACATAAAATTAAAGTGAAGTTATTACAGACCATAGTTCAAATAGATAGAGTTGGCAGGGTAGCAGATGACAACAACTAAAAGATAAAGATACATCACCCAGCCCGAGGGTGAATAATCACTCATCGGCCTCATCGGCCTCTTCCTGAACAACAGTCACGCAGCAGGGTTCGAGGCATACTGAGGAGTCTGCCATACCTGCAACATGGGTAAAATAACCCTGAGTACAAAGGTACTCAACAAGACTTACCCGACTAAAGAAAAGGGAGAAGACTCAGGAATGCAGGCTTAGGGTAGTCAAGGTAAGGCTTAAGCAAGTTCAAGTATTTTGCAGAAAAGCATTTTTGGTAAACCTCATTTTTATTTTGAAAGGTTCGGTATTCCTTGTTCCATCATAATCATTCATGATTCATTTTATATTTCAAACAGGCCTAGTTGAGAACCACTCCCTGTTGACAGTCAGTGACTAAGTCTCCATAACCGAGGAGCAGCGTTAATCCGGATAAATAATACTCAGCTGAGGGTCCCTATCCACACTGCATATGTAGCACCCAAGCTTGCATATGCCAACTCGTCTACCACGATTCCTCCAAGATTGGGCCCGGTCCTACGCCACCCGGAAGCACAGTACACCACTCCAATCCGGGCCTCTAACCCACGTGGGTACATGCTACTTCCGCCATCTCTCCACTCCCAGTGCGCGGTTGTCGGTCCAATCAAGGATTCCTCGGAGCCGAAGCTTTCCGTAGTATGTGAATAGTTGCAAGTCTTAGTCAATCAGGCCCCCATACAGGTGGTCCCTAAATTTTCCAGCCAGCGACAAGCACCTCGGGACTCTAACCCAAGAGTACAGGTCCTGTCAGTTTTTCAACCCTGTCCCGGCCGGTGTCAACTGTTGAGTCCCGGACTACAACATGACGGCACCGTACGCAAGGACAACCTCTCCTTCCCATTGACTAGGTACGGATCAGATACTTAGCCAATGGTGGGAGTAAACCAGAAATTCCCATAAATATTCTTAAAGTGACCACACTTTTGAACTTGGCATTTTTATTGCAAATCTATCATATAGCATTGCTAAGCATTTTTCAAATAGTTTTTGAAAAGCAGGTATCGGGTGTATCATTGGTCAAGGTAGATAATGCATCAGATAGGATTTCACTCAACTCCTATCAACCTAATGCAATAATTTAACTCAAAGACATTTAAGGAAACATTTATAAATTCAAGGAAAGGGTTAAATGCACCGGGGCTTGCCTTGGATGGCAAAAAGAGCAGAGTCGGGGTAGGTATAAGCGTCGGAGCTTGGGGTTGCCTCGGGGACAGATCCTTCGGCGGCTACCTCGACTTCAGGGCCTTCTTCGTCAACTATGCGGATGCAATGATGAATGCTCATGAGAATGATGACATGGACTTCAGGTGCAAGACAATTCCCCAGATTCAAGATTACTCTCAGGCAAGGCATAATCGAAATCTAGGTTGAGCATAAAAGTTAACCATTTCTTCCTTAAGCAAAATTGATTAAACTAGACTTTATCATAACTATCCTAACATCAATCAAACATATCATCACAAACATCATAGACCAAAGGGTAGGGGTCTATGAACATCAAGCAATCCCAAAAGTCACATCACAGGTCAATCAACGCTAACCCTAATCACCCTTTTCTATTTTCTTAATTATTTAAAAAGGTCATTTTATGAAGGTGCTCCAAAAATTACCAAATTAATCTCATAAGTTCATTATGGTACAAGTATATGGCAAAACAAATTTCATAATTTTTGGAGGTCATTAAGGTGCTCAATTAAATCTAGACATTTAATTACCAAAAGGCACTATTCCTTAATTAAAATAAAGCTCAAAAATCAACTTGTTCCAAAAGACTTCAAAATTTCACCAGAGACTTGTCATGGCATAACTAGCTCACAAAAACTTATCTCATAATTTTTGGAGTTATAAATTATTTTCTAAAAATCCAAAACCATCCATTTATTAATTAAATGGGAGATTTTTCATTTTCAAATTTCTGCAGAAAGGTCAAGTTTTATATTTTTATAAAATTCTTCAAGGTACAAAGAGTCTATCCTCAAAATTTCAGAATTTTTGAAGCAACTCAGAAAATCACACGAAAATATGAAATTTCAGCACTATTCAAATAAACTGGAAATTGGAAAACGGTACTGTTCTTCTTCCTTGCGCGCAGGGCGGTCTCCCGCCGGCGGCGAGAGCCCGTTCCGGCCACAGCGAAGACTCGCGGGCGAAACCGAGCACATGGGGAGGTTCAGGAGCTCACCGGCGATCGATGACGCGCGGCGGCGAGGCGAGGGGGGTGGTCGGAGCTAGGAGGTCGACGGAGCGGGGGTCGTCGGCGGGCAGAAAAGCGTCGTGACAAGCGTTCCGGCGATCCTGAGCACCACACGGGGTCACCAAGGCATGGTTAGAATCGCAATGATGCGAGGAAGAAGAAACAGAGGTCGGGGAGGGATGATCATGGCCGGGGAGAGAGAATTTCTCGGACCCGAGCTCAACGGTGCTTCGCCGGCGTTGGGGAAGTCGGAGTTACGCCGGGCGATTGGGGATGGTAGTGACCAAATTGAGGGGCGGTGAAGCTGCGTGAGACCACGGCGGAGCTTTAGGGCTAGCTGGGAGGGAAGCGGAGGCACTGGCTTGCTCTGGCGACGGTGGCGGAGATGAGTTCTACTCTGGCGACCTCGTCGGGCCTTTTATAGCCGCGGCAAGAGGCTGGCGGAGCGTATTCTGGCGCGGATAAGATCACACGGAGCGTGCGCAATCGATTGCGGTTGGGCAGAAGGGTTGACGCGCGCTCAGGGACCCGGGTGTGCGCTCCGCCGGCGACGGCCACGCGGCGGCGCTGTCGGGGAGCAGTGGGGGACGGGTGTGGGGGTCGGTTCTTGCGCGTGCGGGTGCGGCGCGATGTCGCGGCTGCAGGCGACAGGTCGGGGATGGGCGTGCGGCTGCCAGGCACGCGGCGCGTGCAGCGCCGGCGAGCGGCCATGGCCGGGCCCCCCCCCCCCTACCGGGGAAGAAGAACAGTAGCTAGGGTAGGGTTTGACTTTCTGTATTTTGCAAATTACTTCCAAAACTTGAACTGTGCGACAAAAACTCAAAACACCAAAGTTGTTCAGAAAAATGAGATCTACAACTTTGTCAATATGAACATTTTCAAATTCCAAATAGTTTTTGAACAAATTTGAAAACAGTAAAGGGGGCACTTTTTCAAACTTGATTCAAATCGAAATTACTCTGGATTTCAAACTGAAACTTGAAAATCTGTAAACATGAAAGTTGTTCCTTTTATCAAAACCTACAACTTTGCTATTATACATTTTTCCTGAAACTCATTAGTTTTTGAACTCATTTGAAAACTGAAAAGGGGACAAAAACTGGAGTTTGATTGAATTTGAAATAACTCAAAACTTTGCACTGCAACTTGAAAATTTGTAAATACCAAAGTTGTTTCTCTTTGACAGATCTACAACTTTGCTTTTGGACCAATCCCAAATTTTGAATAATTTTTAAATTACAAAAAGAGGGATAAAATCCAGGGTTTGGAAATCAGGGTTTTGCAAAGAGATTTGAAATCAAATTCTGATTTTTGAACTTTGGCCAACACAACAAAACTTCAAGACACCAAAGGAATAAGAATTACACAAAGCTAATCACAGAGATGAAATTACCATTTTGCCCTAGTAGAGAGAAGTGGGCTAAATAGGGTTTTTGCAATAGAGATAAATCACATAAAATGATACACTTAGCAAAATGCATACACATGAAATCATGATCAAGATGCTTAATGATGATATGTCAAGTTAATTACATGCTAAACACCAGAGGTGTTACAGCCTCCCCCCCTTAAAGAAATCTCGCCCCGAGATTCCACGTCTTACAAAAGGACAAAGAAGGGATAAAGGCAAAACTTTACATAGACAGAGATTCGAGAAAGTCGGGGTGGTTCTTTGCTAAGAAGTCTTCAGATTCCCAAGTAGCTTCTTCTTCAGAGTGCTGGTTCCACTGGATTTTGTACCATCTTGTGGTGGTTCTTCGGGTAACGCGATCCTTGTGGTCCAACACGCGAACTGGGTATTCTGAGTAGGACAGATCAGGCTCTAGCTCGACACCTTCAACTTCCACGACATGTTCTGGTACTCTGAGACACTTCTTGAGTTGGGAGACATGGAAAACATTGTGGACAGCGGAGAGATGATCAGGCAACTTCAGCTTGTAAGCTACCTTGCCACAACATTCCAAAATCTCAAACGGACCAATGTAGCGAGGTGCTAACTTTCCTTTGACTCCAAAACGAGTGACTCCTTTGGTTGGTGAGACCTTGAGATATACATAATCTCCAACTTGAAACTTCAAAGGTCGACGTCTCTTGTCTGCGTAGCTCTTCTGTCGAGATTGGGCAATCTTCATATTCTCCTGTATCTGCTTGACTTTCTCTTCCATATCTTTGACCAGGTCAACTCCAAAGAATTCTCTTTCTCCGGGCTCAGACCAACTGAGGGGTGTACGACAACGACGACCGTACAGTGCTTCAAAGGGTGCCATTTTGATGCTCTCTTGGTAGCTGTTATTATACGAGAACTCTGCCAAAGGCAAACAGTCATCCCAAGTATCTGCGAAGGTAAGAATACAGGCTCTCAACATGTCTTCCAGCACTTGGTTGACTCGCTCTGTTTGTCCATCAGTTTGAGGATGATAAGCTGTACTATGCAAGAGCTTGGTTCCAAGTGAGGCATGGAACGCTTTCCAAAACTTAGCGACAAACTGGGTACCACGGTCAGAGACAATGCTCTTGGGTATGCCATGAAGCTTCACTATGTGTTCTTGT
>VDCT01001218.1:0-150000 GCA_009763385.1 Coix lacryma-jobi var. lacryma-jobi
CACCTAAAGAGGTACAATTAGAAACAACTTTCCAAACATCTGACACACCTTGGGAGGTCTGAACCAAGGGAAGGTCTGGTTCGTCGGACCTAAATATCCGAACCTTCACCAAAAGGTAAAAATCAGTAGTTATCCTTATATTTACTTTCATGTATATTTCTCATATTTAATCCATAATCATTTCTTGCATCATCATATTTAATTCAAAAATATTTTAATTTTTGCATTGCATTAGAAAAGAAAATAAAAATATTTTACTTATTGCACAGCATCATAAACCATGAAGCCCATATGAATAATTCTATGGTGTGTAAAAAACCACAGGGATATTCACCGTGGTGGCATAAAAATAAAAATGCATTCATTTTGTTAGACTGTCATTGCATCATAAAAAATATTAAAATACAAAAATATTGAGAAAGAGATCTTACTGAAATTCTGGACAACTAAGGCTTGAGTGGTCAACCACTAACGCTTAATCTGTTCCACAAGTTTTGTTGTCTATTTGAGTTTCACAGGATCTGAAAGACCAAAAAAGCCGATAAACAAGTGGATGTTCCATCCACTGTTGGAGCATTGTTTCAACAACCATCAACATCAATCAAAGCTCCAATAGAGGAAGAACATTTTTACTGCCAGTCCGCTACATTGTAAGATCGAACGACTACGTCAACATTCAGTTTGGGGGAAAGCACCCCCAGTATCCTTATCCTCTTAAGTTTTATTTCTATACATAAATTAAATAAATATATAATAATAATAATAATAAATAAAAAGAAAAAAAATGTGGGCACATGAAGGCTCACCATTAATTAAAAAATACAAAAAAAAATATGGGCATATGAAGGCTCAACACTATTAAGGGAACCAACTTGGGGGAGATGCACATCCGTTATCATCGCGATTCAGGTATGTTTTTATTACTATCTTAGTGTTTTTAAGTATTAAAGTCATAGTGTGTATTAGATTAAATAAATAAAGGATGTCTAGTTTGTTTTAAGAAGTTGATAAAAGAAGCAATCTCTCCCTAATATCTTAAAATAGAAATGATAAATAGTTGTTCTATCGTAATTTCTTTTCAGTACCTAGCCTTCAATGACGAGTTCTCTCAATTAATAATGATACATTAAAATAAAATTAAATGCATGGGTAGCAAATGCTTGATCTAAGGTCTAGGTAACTGGTGGATATGATATGTGATGATCTGAGCTACTATTATCTTGTTCTAAACAACACTTGAGTCCTAGAGATTTCTCAATATTAAATATGATTAATAATTATATTCAATAAAGTTCTGTCAACCCTATGATGTGATACCCTAAAATTGCCCAATTTAAAAATAGGTGAAAATGTTTATTTTTTTATTTTGGTGTGCATTTAATATAGAGATTAAATAATTTTCACAAAATTAAAACCAAGTTAGAAATATGATGTTGCATTCATGCCTCTGTATTTTACTTTTGAGATGAGTGGTTTTGGTCAAAATTTAAATTGAATTCAAATTCCTTATGAAATTGGTTTGAAATGCTTGGAAAATAAACAGAAAAATCTTTTCTTCTCCCTTTCTCTTCTCCTCCTCCCATTCGGACCGAGTGGCCTGGTGGCCCAGCCCGTCTGCCCTGCCTCCCGTCCTCTCTCCTTCTGCGTTGGGCCGGCGCCCCAATTGCCTTTTCCCCGCGCGAGGCCCAGCGGGCCAGCCCGTCCGCACCTGCAATCTGCGCTCGCGCCCCTCTCCCCGCTGTGGCTGACTCTTCAGGCCCACGCGTGAGTCGGCCTTTCCCCGACCTCCAGCGCTCCCGCTCTGCTCTTCCAAATACCGAGTGAGCAACCGCCGCTCGCCCCGCCGGCTCCGCTTCGCCCGCGTGTCCGCACACCCCCCTTGGTTATTTAGCGCGTGTGCCGCTCTCCGCTCCCCCCTTTCTCCATTCGTGCACCCCTCGTGCCGATTCACAGCAGACGCACCACAACCGAAGCTCCACTGTGCCATAGCCGCCGCCCGCCGCCGTTGTCCCATCGATTTGGCACCGCTCCGACCGTTTTCGACCTCCTCCGAGCTCAGCCGCATCACGTTGAAATCGCCGAACCCCTTCCCTTTCTTCCTTGCGCTCGGCTTCGCCCTAACCATCGGTGTCTTGTGCAGAGACCCCGCCGGCGTGCGGATCTTCGTCGGCCTTCGTCGTTCGCCGCCGTCAGCGCCTCCCCGCCGCCTCCTTCGTCGCGGTGAGAACCCCCTTGCCTCCGCCTACTTCCCCATCCTCTTTCCATGCCCGGTGATGAGCTCTGTGGCCGAGTCCGCGAGCTCGGTTGTTTTGGCCATGGCGTGTGCGCGCCCGGCGTCGCGATACGACCACGACGTCGCGGCCAATGCGCGCCGATGGCGCCCGCTCGGCCCCCTATTCGGCCAGGCCTAATCTTGGCCCTTCGTGCGTGATCCATCGGACTGAGATGGCCGATACCCCTTCATGGGGTATTTTGCTAAAGAGTCCCTGGGAAACTTCATAAGCAACCCGCTGTCCTCGGTTGGGTTTAAAACCTGATTTAAATTTGTTTTCAATTTCAGTTTTCATTCAAATGAATTTCAGTTTATTTACAATTTTGCCACTGTAGTAAAATGCTTATAAAACCCACGTTTTAGCTCTGATTTGGTCCATTCAAATTGTGTTAGCTTCGTAATTTAGTGCTCTATCCGTTTATGCATCTGTTAGTCTGTGTTGGACAGATTTGCTGTAGGGTCCAAGTCAGTCTTGTTTAGGGCTTTGTACACTGTTTCAGACGTAACTTTCGCACCGTAACTCTATTTTCAGTGAACTAAATTTTGTTGTGATCATAGAACGTGTACTAGTGTTTTAAAAATGATTTATTTTTGTTTATCACTGTTGGTGTACTATTCTAATGCATAGTCCTGTTTGCAATGCATGTATGTACTTGGAATGCGTGTGTGATGTTATATGTGATCGAGTAGACGGTGAGCAAGTGTGGTTCAATCAAGATCCTTTGTTCGAGGAGCAGGAAGAGGACCAGCAGTACAACAATCAAGTCAAGTTAGCATGGGACCATCCTTGTTACCTATTCACTTTATAACGCATTTACTCATTTTGCATGTGTCTATCTGAACAACCTTAGAGATCTGCTTAGCTTTTGTTACCTGTGATACTCTTGACACATGTGAGATAAATGCATATTGGTAGAATGCTAGTGCTAACTGTTTTATATCTGATCATGTCCAATGATGAAAGTTCTCATATTGGTATGTTGTTAAATGGATTAATGAAACTTGTCGTAGCAAAAGCTAGGACTGACAGTACTAACATGAGTGTTATATGGCTCTAGTTTTAGCTCAGTAAACTGGACCTTTTCTAGCTTGTTAGATGTTACCCGAGAGGGCACAGTAGGGGCTTGCCTCTATGGGTGTAGGGCTGCTACTGTTCCTATGTGTATAGCTACGACAACCTTGTGCCATAGGAAAGGGGGGTTTGCTACATCTGATTGCTAAGGAAACCTAGCGGCCGTAACTTGTTAGACGAACCAGCGTAAGGCGTCATAGTGTACCCTGTCGATCTACCTTGGAAGTGGATCAAGAGGTTGGTTGCCTAGGGCACAAGGGCAACATGACTTGTGGGTAAATATGCACAAACTCTGCAGAGTAATAAACTGTTATAACAACCGTGCTCACGGTTACGAGTGGCCCAAAAAACTCACGGAACTATGTTACTTAATTAAATGTTACTTTATGTTGATGGTACTCTTATGATGAATTATTTATCATTGATGGACTAATTGGATCAGAGGAATTAAGGGTTAAGCACCATACTCGTTTACTCTAATGCTAAAACTTTGCCCACATAAAAGCTAACGGTAGTGAGACAGTGTCAGCCTTTTGAGCCTCATGAACCTCGTGTTAGCTTGCTAAGTACGAAGAGTATTTACGCTTGTTGTTTTTCTTCCTTTTGGTTAAAAATCCTGGATGGGTAACAGATGATGGTGGTGTCGGTGACTATCCTGAAGACTTCTAGGCTAGTGTTTCCACCAGTCGGCAGTCCCTGTGGATGATGCCCGTGTTTAGCAGTTTAGTTCCTATTTATCCGCTGTGATGTAAGACATGTTTGACTTATCGTTATGTAATAAACACTATGATGGTACTTTTTTTATAATTTGTCTAGCTTATGTGTGCGACTGATTCCTGGGCACACATGAGTTTGCTGCCTCAGTTTTATCCTTAAAATTGGGGTGTGACATATGAGAAGTTAGCATGCTATTGAATTGAGATCACTTACACATTCCATCCATCTTCCGCATAAATGCTCACAATTATCTGTTGCTATCCTCTCAAAAGTTTGTTGGAAGCATGTGGCTATTAAAAAGAAAAGAAAGAAAAAAAGAGAAGAGAAATATGAGGAAATAAAAAGGGACAAGTGTCCGAAACCTCAAAAAGATAGATCCCGAGGAAATAAAAAGGGACAAGTGTCCGGAACCTCAAAATAAAAAAAGAGAGAAAATCAGGAAAAAAATGGACACGTGTCCGATAGTAGAATTAGCCTGATAGTCGTATGTCTCTGATAAACAGAAGAGAGTGATATATTCAAAAGAGCATCCGACTCCATTTTCCATACACATGTACTTCTTGATTCAATAGTGTGGTTGACTTTCTCTTTGGATCCATTGTTTAATTTTACAACACACATCTTTAAGCTTTTTGAAATTCATAAAAACTCTGGGATAATGGTGAAGTGAAAGAACTAGAGACATAATGTTTGATTTGATCATTCTATCTTTCAATTACTCACGATTCAAGGTAAAGTACTAAGCCCCATGATATATCTTTTCTAATCGAATGAGAACTTTTGTTTGAATGCATGAGTACTTGTTGGAAGTGAAAATTTTGTAGCAACTCCTAATCCATTGTTGAGTTTGGCTTTGCTCAGGGACTAGCAAAGGGTAAGCTTGGGGGAACTTGTTGACGGTCCTTACAGTCAATATTATACCATCAACTATTGCATAGAATGATATGAAATGAACCTTAAAGCATAGTTGTAGGGTTTGATTCTAAACAAGTCCCATGAGTTGTGTTGTTCTCACTTGTTTTGCAGGGTTATCAATATTTCACCATATAAAAGTATCTCAAGTGATGAAACAGAGCACACTATTATGAAGAGCTCGTCGAGACGATCGAAACGGACATATGGTTTGCTACATTTGAAGTCCCGGAGGAAGAGTCCCTGTTGGATACGACTTGGAAGCTTCTAGAACAACCTGGAGTGATCACCAAGCAACACAATTCAGGGGTTAAACTGACAGATCCAACAGCTATGGTGAATTGCTATTCTCCAGGGTGTTTTCCAGCAGATTGAAAGAGGTAGAGTCCTAATCCAATATGACGAATCATGCAAACAGATGGAAAGTCGCATTAGGGCAATAAGGAAGGTTCTAGAAGACACCTCGACGAAGGAGGGACAAGTTGGCTGACAGGTGGGGCCGGCCAGCCTGGGCCAGGTCACTTCACGGCCCATCTTCATGGAGCGTGGCCTAATCGACCTCTACGACGAACCTCAACCATTGTTTCAAGTCGGTTTGATCCAAGGGTTGCGGTTCATCCCATCGGGCTATATAAGGGGCCCTAGACCCTCCTCCCTAGAGCATCCATCATCTATCTTCATCATAATCATCGCCAAGAGAAAAAGCTAGGGTTTTGAGATGAGAGGTGTCACTCGAATGGATAACCTCTCTCTAGAATTAGTTTAGATCTAGTCTTCTAGATAGTAGAGAGATGGAGAGCGAGGGAGGAATTTGGAGGAGATGTCGGCCTGTCGGTGCTTCTTCCTCCGGTTGTACTTCGGCGGGATCAAGCTTCTGATTCAACTTGCTCGAGCTTGCTCCTAAGATGCTTCGGGTGATCAACTTCTGATTCAAGTAAGATTCTTGTTTATATTATTCTTCTAGTCACGAGTCTCTTTTGAGTAGTTTAATCTAGTGCACTAGGTTAGATTATAATTTGTAGTGTAAGCGCGGTGCTTAGGCTTTAGTGACTCGTAGATGTACCCTATAGGCTGGGCTTATTTAGGTGGTAGCTCATGGGTGTGACTATTATAGGCCCGTTGAATCCTTTGTAGTCCACCTCCCCGTTTATAGGCTGAGCAGGACCGTAGTTACCTACTTGGGTTGTACTTTGTATGCAACCCTTCTATTCGTAATGTCCCCAGTTCAATCGTATAAAACATAGTCTCTTGCCTAGATCAAAACTAGAGAATCCCAAGTTATCCTCTCTATACTCCTACTATCGACCTCATACTAGATTGCTACTTCCCTTATCTTTTAATCTTGTTTTTACTTTATCTTGTTTATACTTTAGTTTCTATTACCATTCATTTATCTTCTGGTTAAGTTAGAACGTAGTTGATCTCACATGTTCCCTGTGGATACGATATTAAAACCTCCAGGTGAAAGCTACAACGGTATCCGTGCGCTTGCGGATCTTTTTCTGTGTGTTCATATATACCAACCAACCACTTCTATGTGTTGCCGCTAGTGGTGACAGCCTAGCAATAGTGTGACGCTAAGAAGTGCCAACAAGGATCACAAAATTTGACCCTCCCTTGTGCCACTAATGTCTTCCTTTTCGGTGTTTGATTCCAAAGGGGGGGGATTTGAAGGACCAAAAGCAACTCCAACTCAAAATAAATAACCAAAACCAAATTCAACTTTTTTGTGGTAAGTTTTCCTATTTTGGGAATGGTCCTAAAAAGGGAGGAAGTGGATTATGGAGTTAGGGGGAGGCTTAAATCCATAATATCACAAAGGGACTCTATGGGAAGGGCAAGATAAGTTATAAAAGTATTCTCAATTTGGTATCTTTTAGCATCATATGATCTTGTCTTTGCATTGCATCCTAGCAAGTAGATTGTGTTTTAAATTTTGTATCTATTATTTGCTTGCTTTGGTCGTGTTGTCATCAATCACCAAAAAGGGGGAGATTATAAGTAAAATGGACCTCGACCCATTTAACTTTTGATTTTGGTGTTTGATGATCAACATAACCAAATTGGACTAATGTGTTTGCAAGTGTTTGTTTTGTAGTCCAATAGGGTGCAAACGTGATTTGGACGAAGGCATTGTAGGTGATCCAATGATCAACACCTCAAGCACAACACTTGAAGCTCAGTAGAAGACATACAAAGATCAAACAAATTCCAAGCCATGAGATTGGAACCAAGACAGCGCAAGAAATCACGAAGAAACAAAGCAAATGGTACATCGGATGCTGCATCGGACGCTGCTTATAGAGGCGTCGGACGCACCGATGGTAAACCCTTACTCAAGTCAGCGCTAGCAGAAGCATCAGACACTGAGACCGAGCACATCGGATGCGACGGTAACACTGTGCATCTTGCACAGCTCACATCGGGCGCGTCAGATGCACATTGGACGTTGGACGACAGGTGTGTCTGATGCCTTTGCAGAGAGGTTCCAGAGGGGCTCTGAAGCCATCGAACGTGTCACATGGTGCCACATCGGACGCTGGCAAAGTCCGATGTGACTGAGAGCCAGGCTGGCAACTAGCCGTTATGTGACATCGACGCGTTCGATGCTCCCGACTAGAGCTTCCGATGCTACGCAGAAAGTCCATCAATGGTGTCTAACGACTCTATTTGCTTGGGGGCCTATATATACCCCCATGGCCGGCCAAATTGGAGAGGTTGGATCTCAAGGAAGCATACCATGTGCTTAGTGAAATACTAGGTGATTAGTGTAGGTGCTTTGCGAAGTGCTTAGGCTAGTTAGACCACCGCTTTGCGCTTGCTCTAGGTGTTATACCTGGTGTTTAGTGAGGTTTGCATACCTCTTACCACCTAGTGCTTGCTCGCACCATTGTTGTACATCAGAGGGGTTTGTAGTCTTGTGAGACCACACCACGTTTGTGGTGTGGCCGCCCCCGTGTACCGAAGGGAACAAGGCCTGCGGCGGTTCGGCCAGAAGCTTGATAGTGAAGACGGCAGGGAGCGGTCCGGGAGATGCTTTGCCACGAGTGGCTTAACCAGAGACCCACTTGCACATGGGGAAGGCCCAGAGCTATCCACGGAGTTACCCCGCCGGGAGCTTGGCCCTTGCGAGGGATTCCTTGCGAGGGGCTCCAACAAGGACTAGGGGGAAGCTTGTGCGCTTCTCGATACCTCGGTAAAAATACCAGAGTCATCAACGAGTTTCCATCTCTACCTCCCCTTTTAGCTTCCACACTTACTTTGCTACCTTGGTGTTGACATTCGTTAGTGCAAATATAATATGAAAGATTCTGCAAGCGCACAGAACACCATCGTAGCATTTTACCGAGAGTATTCCTTGTATCGTTATTTATATTTTACCACAGCGAAGCAAGGGTTAAGAATCTGATAATTCACTATCATGCATCTATTAACTCAAAGTACTAATTAGACTAAAGCAGGAGTAATTGATATATGATATGATAATGAATACACATAAAAGAGAATTTCATGATAAATGTATAGATAGCTAAAGTGAGAGGACAATGGGAGAGATCAAGGTTCCTATGCACTTCTCTATTCCTTGGGTTCTAATGCAACAAAGATGAACAGATATAGGAATCATATACATCGGCACTTTGGAGCAGCAATTCCTTTCCAACTCTTGAAGAAGACTGGGAAAAAGATAGTTGGGAGAAGGCTGCCAAAAGCTCTATGAAACATCAACCCGAACGTCGTGGATTACAAAGGCCTAACAGAGCTGTCACCCCTGGGGCTACCATATCTAACCGTAGGATTGAGCGCAAACTCAGGTAACCTATAGACTAAACACCATGTCTAATTTATCGATTACTACTCTAATTATGGCCTCTAACTAGAGCACTCAATACGAGCAAAGATCCCATGCCAAGATATAACAACTATACTAATCATATATGAAAGGCATAAAGTAAATAGAGAAGATAAATATATTAAAGCATAAGTCTTATAAATAAAAGATACAAAGGCATACCAAATCTCTGAAGACTCCTCCAGAACCGAAGCGCAGCTCCGCTCTCCCTAACTCCCAACTAGAGCTAATCTACTACATTGGAAAGTCTAGCCCTAATTCTCTAGAGAAGAGATATCATCCTTTTGAGGGACGCCTCTACAACTCGGTGTTGCCTCACGGGGGTCTGGGGTTTATTATATAGGGCGCCTGGCCTCCCCTCCACCTTGAGCAAGCGATGTGGTACTAAACTCGATCTCTGCCATATGCACATGGGCCTTAATGGGCCAAATTGCGTTCGAAGAGTTCTGTTGGAGTGCGTGATGCGAAGCTGAAAGTGCATGTTGCACTTAAGTGTGATTTTGGATGATTTGATGACAATGTTGATTAAAGATCTAATATGTTTGCTAAGTGTGACACAGGGAAATGATTATCTCACTATGTACTTGAAATGTAATGCAAAGCCAAAATGATGGATTGTTGTATGAAGATCATGTCACAAGCACAAAACAACAATGAGAATGATATTGATATAAAGGGTTATCGTATTGTGGGATAATCATAGTTCATTTATGATTGCTAAGAAAGGATTCAAAATGAAGCATGGTTGAATGGCTTGAAATGGTGAAGATAGCAAGGAAAGAGTCTTTGAGGTACTAAGCAAGGGTGAAGGGCAAGCGACGGCTTGGCGGCCGAAGAACCTAGCTAGAGTGAAGAAGAAAGTACTTGCATTTAGTCGAAGGATCAATCAAGCTTGAAGATCGCATCTAGTGGAGAATCAACATTCCTAGCAACAATATTGATTGGAATGACTTGACACATTTGGATCTTCATTATATCACTTGCATAGGGTCAAGTCACATGTTCAAGATGGCTATGCTCGAGGAATGTCTACTTCTAAACATGTCAACCATTCCTCTCTATATGGAAAATGAAGTCAAGCGGCTTTGGTTCAAATGGGGATCAACTCAAGAGGTTTAAAATTCGTATTTCAATTTATCTTGAATAAATAGGAAAGCCGTACTATTAAGAGGGATGCAACATATAGTAGATGATTCTTTATAAGTGCTCAAACCAACCTAAGTGAGACATGAGAGAGCTAGAGCTAACTTTCAGCTTTTTGCTGCACTGTCTGCCCATACCGGACATGTCCGGTATGCATACCGGACATGTCCGGTATGAGCCCACAGCAGTGCGGCCATCCTTCTGGCCTAGTGATGAACCTGGTGAAGGGAGTCCATACCGGACATGTCCGGTATGCATACCGGACATGTCCGGTATTTGCGGAGTTCTGCCTCGCAGCCTGTGTACGGGCGGTACTACCGACTCTTGCGTCGGTACTACCGACAGGTACTACCGGAGTAATAGCGGTACTACCGGTAGGCCAAATTTGGCCCAACACAGAGAGGTTGTAAAACCTCCTCTTAACTGGCGGTACTACCGACCTGGGGGTCGGTACTACCGAGATCCTTTTAGGGGTTTGAAAAGATGGTTGGTTAATGGTATTTCACGCGCAGTGAAGTCATACCGGACATGTCCGGTATGCATACCGGACATGTCCGGTATTTGCGGTTTGGTGGCTAACAGTATCTTTGTGATGGGCGGTACTACCGCCCCTTGGGTCAGTAATACCGACCGGTACTACCGAAGTTATAGCGGTACTACCGGTAGGCCAAAATTGGTCCAACTCAGAGAGGTTGCGAAAACCCTTTGGTATCTAGCGGTACTACCGACCTTATGGTCGGTACTACCGGGCTCATTTGGGAAGTTTGAAAATTGGCCTGTTCAGTGTGTTTCTCTCGTAGCAAAGTCATACCGGACATGTTCGGTATGAGCTGACTCAGCCAACGGCTAGAAAACCGCTAGTTTCGAATGTGGGCTTATAAATACCCCCAAGCCTCCACCTTTGGAGGCTGCTGATTCTACTGGTTCCCACACTCATTCTAAGCCTTTCAAAACACTTTCCAACCCTCTCTTAGTGAGTGATTGTCCTCTAATTGCCAAATCCATTTGTGGGTTGAGAGAGATTCAAAATTAGAGAGCAAGCCACCTCTTGAGCACTTGTGCAAATCGTCGATCTTATTGTGCGCATTCGTTACTCTTGGACTCTACGGTCCTAGACGGTTAGGCGTCGCCGTTGAGCACCCAAGAGATTTGTGAAGTGCCTCGGAAAGTTTGTAAAGGTTCGATCTCTCCTCAAAAGAGATCAACTAGTGGAAGGAGCATTGCGGGTGAAATAGACCGCGGCTAGAGTGACCCGTGGTGTCCTCTAGAGCCCACCTTTGTGGTAGCTCGCAGCTGGCTCAACGGAGAGTAGGACCCGAGGGGGTGCCGAACTTCGGTGAAACAAATACCGTGTCATTCTTTTGTGCTTTACTTTCGGCTATTTGTAATTCTTCGTTGTGCTAGTTGTTTTGCAAGCAATCAGTTCTATATATACATCATACATAGTGATTGCAGGTTGTGTGAGAAATTGGAGAAGAAAAGGAGCAGTCCCGCACAACCCGTGCATACCGGACTTGTCCGGTATTGATACCGGACATGTCCGGTATTTACTGACTGCGCCCAAGTTGTTTAATCCTTGAGCTAATCTTTGTGGTGCAGGGTGATAGCCTCTAGGTGTATTAAATACAAGTCATATACTTTGCGTTTGTCTTTTAAGGGGTTGTTTTACTCCGATTGGGAGTTTCCAAGTAATTGGAAACTCACATACTAATTGCTTCCGCACTATAAGTTGTAAATTTTCAGAAAAGCCTATTCACCCCCCCTCTAGGCGACACCTTAGGTCCTTTCAATTGGTATCGGAGCGTGGACTCACGTTTGAGCTTCACCGCTTGTGAGAACCGATGGATTCGCCTATGGAGACAAACGTGGTGCTTCTCCAAAATGATGGTTCAAACTTTCTATCTTGGTCATCTTATGTACTCAATGCATTTCGGGCTATTAGCCCCATTATTGAGCATATTGTGGATGCGAGCATATCTCTTTCTATAGTTGATTGGAGCAACTATAAGAACTTGACAAAAGAGGAAGAGATATGTGTGCAACTCAATGCTCATGCGTGTTTGATCATGTTGAACTCATTGAGTGCAGAGGTTCTTAAGGAGGCTATTTATAATGGAGATTCTCCACCGGAGAGTGCTCATGTCATTTGGACTAGACTTGCCCATTTGTATGGGAAGTCCAAATGTGATGAAGCATATGATTGTGATTTAATGGAAATGAAGTCCATTGAGTCATCATCATGTGAGGAAGCCTCAGGAAGCCTCAAGGAAGACGAGCCGGATCGAGAGGTGCTGGCTGCTGCTGCTCTGGACCCTGTCTGTCCATACCGGACATGTCCAGTATGGGTACCGGACATGTCCGGTATCAGCCCAGCAGACAGGGAGCTAGCAGCAGACAGCTACGACTCTCATGCTCGGTGGCGACCAAGTGATGAGTCAACCTCAGTAGCTCATGATACTCATCACTTGTGTCTCATGGCCAAGAAGAACAAGAAGAAAGCAACCAAGAAAGATCAAGAGAAGATTCTTGGTGAGATCAAGGAGAAGGCATCAAGAGATAATCAAGTAGAGAGCGATGAGGATGATGAAGATGATGAATCGCTTGATTATCTCAAGTATGAAGATAAGCTCTTGTTCGTCAACTTGCTGAAGAAAAATGACGAGCTAGAAAAGGAGGTGGATGAACAAGAGCAATCCCTTCAAAATCAAGAAGAGTTCCTCATCTCCAAATTAGAAGAGCTAAAGGCATTAGAAGAAAGGTATGAAAAATTGTCAATTGAGCATGCCTTAGCTACTAACTCTCTATCTAATGTGGAAAGGCTAGAGAAGGAGAACTACATGCTTAAGGCAAAAATGAGTGATCTCTCATATGAGCACAAGTTCCTACAAGAGGACTTCACCCATCTTAAGTGCTCACATGAGAAGCTAGTGGAATCAAATGCCATGCTTGAGATTGCACATGAGGTTGTTGTTGCTATGGTAAAATCTTCTCAACCTCACACTACTACACTCACTAGTGCACCATCTCAATTAAATGTTATTTGTGCTAATGAGTGTGCCTCTCAAGCAAGCCAATCTTCGATTGAGCAAACTCTTAAAGAAAATGCTAGGCTCATCGAAGAAGTGGGAAATCTAAAGAAGGATGTGATTAGATTGAAGGATGAGGAGAAAGCACAACCTTCTCAAGATAACCGTGATATCATGGTGAAGAAGCTTGACAAGGGTTCAAACCTTACTTCCTCCAAAATCCAACAATCTAGTCACCCCTCAAGTCATGAGAAAGCAACCAAGGGCAAGAAACAAAAGAAGAGATTATGCTATGGTTGCGGATTGTATGGACATGAGTGGGCTAAGTGTCCACACAAGACTTGGGCCGACAAATGTGAAGCGGCCGAACAAAAGGCATCAACCAAATTGGCCAAGCAAATGAAGAATGATGCACCAAGTCCTTGCCTCAAATGCAACAAGTTGGGTCACCTCACCAAGAGTTGCCCCACATACAAAGAGGCAAGGAAGATGGCTCAAGTTGCAACAAGAAGATGCTATGCATGCAACGAGCCGGGACATATGGTTGATGCATGTCCCAACAAGCAAAACAAGCAAAGAGCAAACAATGGGCTTGTAGGAGAAAGGGGCATCTAAGCTATGATTGCCCAAATGGTATGTTTCCTAAGTCGAACACATTTGCAAATGATAAGGTGCTTAGGAAGGTCACAAAGGGACTTAGCACTAGTAAGGTGATGTGTTCACCGCATACTAGCTCTAAGGCCACTTGGGTGCCTAAGCACTTGTTGACTAACTTTGAAGGACCCAACAAAAGTTGGGTACCAAAATGTGCTTAGGATGTTGATGTAGGTACCAATGGTGAGATGTAGGCCTTCGGGGTGTTTGAGCAAGCAAAATGACATCTCAACTCAAACTATCAACCTATGTTGTTAACATTATCCTATAGGGTTGACCCAAAGTTTATGTGATGATTGATTTCACTTTTACTCATCTCCACCATTGTTGATAAGTGCCTAAAACTTAGTAATCAAATGAATTTAATCTATCCTTATGATATTTGTCATTCGATGCTCTTAATGGCTCTCTAGCAGAGCATTATCTTAGATGAAGTGCAGGAAAGCGAAATAAACTAGAGTCAAAAGGAAATCTCAAAAATGGCTGTTTTCTGGTTCTGTTTTGCAAATACCGGACTTGTCCGGTATGGGATATTCACTCTGGCAGAACCAGTGACTCAGTACGAAGATTTGGACGAAGTCTTTTCATACTACCGGACATGTCCGGTATGGCCAGGAAAAGCACAGCATCCTGACTTCAGTAGGATTTCTAAATCCTTGTGATCTAGTCCCATGCTCTAACTAAAGACCTGCACATTTGATCAACAGTGAGTATTTATAAGCTTTGCTTGGGCTTAATTCAATTCTTGGCAAAATTATGTGTCTAGGTCAAGGTGGAAAAGCATTCCCATTTTCTTAAAAGAAAAGTAAAGTGCTTTCACAAGTAATTCAAATAACTTGAGCACTTTGTAAAGGGGAGCTTAGTTTCTACCTTGAATCATTGTGATCTAACAATTACCTCTAAGTGATGTGATAGTTCTATGAATAAAAATGGAGATCACTTTGACAAAGGCATGATCACTTGACAAGTCAAGTCAACACAAAGATGATTATGCCATGGTTACTCTTAGTGGAACAAATGTGAGCTCAAGGCCAAGGTATGTGTTTACATACATGCTATGTAAGTGCATATAGGATTCATAATGCTAGTATGTGCATTCGGGGTGGTTGAGCAAGACAATTTGAAATTCTAACTCAACCTATCAACCTATTTTCATCATACTTGCTTATGTGGTTGACCCGTTGGTAATCTATGTTTATCTTATCTTTTGCTTTATCTTCACCATGACATAGAGTGCCTAAACTTGCTACCTATCCTTGCCTACATGAGATTTGAGCTTATTTCTACTTGTGCTATGCTTATTGTCTTAACTTAAGATCTCACATGTCGTTGTGTCTCAAGTGATTTGTGGTTAGAATTTACTCTCTTATCACATATGGAAAATTACATTGTGTTGGCCGAAGTTGAACTTTGACTCTCACATTCTTAATGGAATGAAAGTGCTTGGAAAGGAATTCAAATACTTGAAGCACTAATTGAGGGGGAGCTCAATTTCAACTTTGTGCCTTTTATGAGCTAATAAGGTTTATCTAGCATATGTTGTAGTTCATCTTGATCAAGTTGACTTCTTGATGAAGACATGACTATTTGGCAATTAAGGTCAACTAAATCATCACCATGTCATGATTACGCTTAGTGGAATTTATGGGCTCAAGGCGAAGGTATGTTTTAATATATGCATTGAAAGTGCATAATTGGCCCATAATATGCTAGCGTGTGCACTTGTATGTGATAGGATAGATATTTCCAAATTCCTTACTAGCATGAGTAGGAAGTGTATTTTGAAAAATATTTGACTCTTGGTCTTTGTGACCTACCCATGACACTTGTAATTATTGTTACACTTGATTGTTTGATTGGCTAATTACAAGTGGCATGGACCTCTCTCAAGTCCTATATCTCTAAAGTAAATTATATTCCTTGATAATCCTCTTGTCAAATCGAATTATGGACATAAGTTTCTCTCTCTCTAATCTTAAGTGACTTGAAAACCTTGGATCTTTTTAGAGAAAAGGAAACTTGAGATTTGGACACAAGTACTCTTTGTGAAATCATATGAAAGAGGAGAATAAAATATGATGGAATATATGTTTGAGGAAAGGAAGGGGTTTTGGATGAAGGAGAAGCAAATCTGGAGCTGTTGGACATAATCTGCTAATACCGGACTTGTCCGGCATGGTACCGGACATGTCCGGTATAAGCAGAAAGTTTCTGGACTAAACCCGCAAATACCGGACTTGTCCGGTATGAGCGGGGGACATAAGGGCAGCGTACCCCTTCAGGCTCTCTTTCTCTCCCTCACTTCTGTTCTTCCCAAACCGGCCAAGCAAGGAGCCGACCGTCTCCACCCACGGCGACCTAGTGCTCCCTCCATAGAAAAGTGAGAGAGGGAGAAGGATTTGGAGAAGGATTCCATCAAAAGCAAGTGCCCGGTGTTGGATTTGAAGTTTTCCCTCGTTCCCTCTCATCCCAAGGTATTTCAAATCCCGGACTTGTCCGATCTATTCATCGCTAAATCATTCTCAAATTCCTTCGGTCAAGATGTTGGATTCATGGTCTAGAAGCAATGTATCAAGTTTGATATGGATTGGTTTTGAATTGGCGGTGAACCGAGGAACCCTAGGAAGGGGGTGCTGTGAACGTCCATACCGGACATGTCCGGTATGAGACCGGACATGTCCGGTATTTCCCAGCAAAACAGAATTCTTTCTGTTTTTCTCGATTCAGGCCCTCTCTAGTTGATGTTAGGGGTATTATTAGATGTCTATAATTGTGTTGTAAACCTAGTGATCGGTTTGGATCTTGGTGCTTGCAATTCATGAGGCATTTAATCGTATCTCTATTAATTCAACTACTTTTGACAAATCCTATGAATATGCTTCTGAGACATCTTTGTGGATTGTTTGGTCACAGGGCAGCAGCTATGAGTGAAAGAGTCGAGCCTCGAACCAAGACGAGACATGATCCAGCAAGGGAAAGACAGAAGAGGAGGAGGCAAGATTCTCACCCCGGCTTGTCAGTTGGAGGCAGCAGTGGCAGTGGGAGTGGTAGTGGTCGTGGCTCCACTAGACCTCCGAGGGGAGGTGCTTCTAGAGCTCATTATCAGTTTGCAGCTCATGATGACATAGAGGAAGAAGAGGAAGAAGAGGAAGAGGAAGAAGAGTTTGAAGAAGAAGAAGAAGAGGAAGAAGAAGAAGAGGAAGAGGAAGAGGAAGAAGATGCACCTCAGCAGCAGCAGGAGGGTTTGCACTTTGGGGCTCTTGCGATACGTCCTGTCGCCCTGATTCCTGCTAGGGTGGCTCGTGTGGACTATCGGGAGTCCGGTGGTACACAGAAGGCCAGGAGAGAGCGGAGGAGAGACCCCAGGGGACAGGAGAGGAACATCTATGACTACAGGTTTCACACCTTGTTTCACATTGACTATTATGAGAAGGTGCTTCTGACCAGAAACCCTGTGATCATTAGAGCTCAGTACGTTGATTGGCAGAATGCTAGAGATCATCACCGTCCTTCAGTTGAGCATGCTATTGCTATTTGCCAGCAGACAGGCCTCTACCGTATTCTGGAGTTTCAGCATGATTGGTGTGATGAGGTGATAGCCTAGTTCTATGCCACCCTATATGTTGAGGAGTCTGACGAGATTGATGAGAAGCGCATGAACTGGATGACTGAGGGTGTCTGGTACTCTGTGTCTTACAGGGAGTTTGCAGGGTATCTTGGCTTTGACGAGGAGGATCTTCAGAGAGCTTGTATTCACGATGAGGTTGTGCTTCCTCCAGAGCAGCTTGGGTACATGTACCCACCACCTCTACCTGCTGGGGCAGTTGTAGGGAAGGTGAGAGGCATTCACCCTACCTATGGTTATCTCAACAGGATGCTCAGGGCCACTATTGATTGCAAGTCAGGAGACAGAGGGACACTTGCAGATTACACGAGGAACCTCCTGCACCGGTTAGCACCAGGAGCACAGCCTTTCAGCATCTTTGACTTTATCTGGTATGAGATCAAGAGAGTGGGTGAGAGGCCACTCAAGGGAAGTGGATTTGCACCATACATTCAGCATATGATTGAGCAGCAGATTGGTGCCACTTTCACCTATGACCACTCACACAGGCCCTTGAGGTTCCAGGCAGATCTTCTTGAGTCTCCTATTCCTCCACCTGGACCAGGGGCAGTTCCAGCAGCAGCAGAGCCACAGCCAGAGGACCCAGTTGCAGGAGCGGCGGGAGGAGCAGCTGGAGCAGGCTCGCCACAGCCACACACTCGTTCACACTCCACCTCTCAGGGACGTGGCAGGCAGCGCTCTCTCTTGCGCAAGGTTCTTAGCAGTATTCTCGGCGTGTGCAAGGATGTCAATGTGATCAAGGCTCAGCAGCACCGTGAGAGGCAGGCTAGGAGAGAGGACTCAAGGACGCTGAAGATGCTTCACGAGCACTACAGGTTTCAGCCCCCGAGGTCCCCACCATCAGATGACGAGACTGAGCAGCCTGAGACGTTTGAGCAGTAGCAGCAGAGGTATGAGAGGGAGTTTGACGACCTTTCAGTGCGTCAGAGACAGGGAGCAGAGACAGAGCAGCAGAGTCAGAGGCAGGGAGTAGAGGCTGAGCAGCAGCCCCATGACACTCTTCCTTCAGCTCCCAGGTTCTCCACAGACCCCCTACTTCGTCCTAGCTCAGCTGAGGAGTTTGCTTCAGACGTGTGGGACAGCTTTCTTGGTGGTACCTACGGCTACCCTGATCCAGGACAGAGCTCTCGGCAGCCTGGGGACGACGACGAGTGACAGCTTCGCCTGCAGCCCTCTTTGTGTCATCTGTGAGCTTCACGTTTACCTTTTTGGAGATAGATGACAAAGGGGGAGAGATAGTTGATTAGAGCTAGAGCTTCCAGACTTCATGTTATCAGTTATGTATCTTGTATCCGGAGCTTTGTAATGCAGGTGGTTTAGTTATCAGAGTTTGAGCTTTATTGTAATATCATGAGCTATGTATGAGTTCTTTTGTGTATCCGATGGCAGAGACATCTTTGTGATGAGACATGATCCTTATCTTGTAATATAATCTATCTTAGTGGTTGTGGACTTGAGAAATCTTTGTGTGAGTGCTATGTGTGTGATATGAGTAGTAATTTATTCTTAATAACATGTTTACTTACTAGTGTGTTGCATATGTCTTGGTGTATTGTTTTTCATTTATTGACTTGTGTGATATATCTTGTCATATGCATCATGATCTATATTGCTCACACACTTGCATTTCTAGGATGCAATGATTTAGGGGGAGTTTCCAACTCACCTTAGTATGTGCAAATTGACATTTTGAGGTCCTTTATGAATTCAATTCATATTGCACATATTAAGGGGGGGCTCTTCATAAATCATTGAACCCATAAGCTTAATTGTTTATCCTTTGGTAAAATTTAATCAAGGTTGTCATCAATCACCAAAAAGGGGGAGTTTGAAAGTGCATGTTGCACTTAAGTGTGATTTTGGATGATTTGATGACAATGTTGATTAAAGATCTAATATGTTTGCTAAGTGTGACACAGGGAAATGATTATCTCACTATGTACTTGAAATGTAATGCAAAGCCAAAATGATGGATTGTTGTATGAAGATCATGTCACAAGCACAAAACAACAATGAGAATGATATTGATATAAAGGGTTATCGTATTGTGGGATAATCATAGTTCATTTATGATTGCTAAGAAAGGATTCAAAATGAAGCATGGTTGAATGGCTTGAAATGGTGAAGATAGCAAGGAAAGAGTCTTTGAGGTACTAAGCAAGGGTGAAGGGCAAGCGACGGCTTGGCGGCCGAAGAACCTAGCTAGAGTGAAGAAGAAAGTACTTGCATTTAGTCGAAGGATCAATCAAGCTTGAAGATCGCATCTAGTGGAGAATCAACATTCCTTGCAACAATATTGATTGGAGTGACTTGGCACATTTGGAACTTCATTATATCACTTGCATAGGGTCAAGTCACATGTCAACCATTCCTCTCTATATAGAAAATGAAGTCAAGCGGCTTTGGTTCAAATGGGGATCAACTCAAGAGGTTTAAAATTCGTATTTCAATTTATCTTGAGTAAATAGGAAAGCCGTACTATTAAGAGGGATGCAACATATAGTAGATGATTCTTCATAAGTGCTCAAACCAACCTAAGTGAGACATGAGAGAGCTAGAGCTAACTTTCAGCTTTTTGCTGCACTGTCTGCCCATACCGGACATGTCCGGTATGCATACCGGACATGTCCGGTATGAGCCCACAGCAGTGCGGCCATCCTTCTGGCCTAGTGATGAACCTGGTGAAGGGAGTCCATACCGGACATGTCCGGTATGCATACCGGACATGTCCGGTATTTGCGGAGTTCTGCCTCGCAGCCTGTGTACGGGCGGTACTACCGACTCTTGCGTCGGTACTACCTACAGGTACTACCAGAGTAATAGCGGTACTACCGGTAGGCCAAATTTGGCCCAACATAGAGAGGTTGTAAAACCCCCTCTTAACTGGCGGTACTACCGACCTGGGGGTCGGTACTACCGAGATCCTTTTAGGGGTTTGAAAAGATGGTTGGTTAATGGTATTTCACGCGCAGTGAAGTCATACCGGACATGTCCGGTATTTGCGGTTCGGTGGCTAACAGTATCTTTGTGATGGGCGATACTACCGCCCCTTGGGTCGGTAATACCGACCGGTACTACCGAAGTTATAGCGGTACTACCGGTAGGCCAAAATTGGTCCAACTCAGAGAGGTTGCGAAAACCCTTTGGTATCTAGCGGTACTACCGACCTTATGGTCGGTACTACCGGGCTCATTCGGGAAGTTTGAAAGTTGGCCTGTTCAGTGTGTTTCTCTCATAGCAAAGTCATACCGGACATGTCCGGTATGCATACCGGACATGTCCGGTATGAGCTGACTCAGCCAACGGCTAGAAAACGGCTAGTTTCGAATGTGGGCTTATAAATACCCCCAAGCCTCCACCTTTGGAGGCTGCTGATTCTACTGGTTCCCACACTCATTCTAAGCCTTTCAAAACACTTTCCAACCCTCTCTTAGTGAGTGATTGTCCTCTAATTGCCAAATCCATTTGTGGGTTGAGAGAGATTCAAAATTAGAGAGCAAGCCACCTCTTGAGCACTTGTGCAAATCGTCGATCTTATTGTGCGCATTCGTTACTCTTGGACTCTACGGTCCTAGACGGTTAGGTGTCGCCGTTGAGCACCCAAGAGATTTGTGAAGTGCCTCGGAAAGTTTGTAAAGGTTCGATCTCTCCTCAAAAGAGATCAACTAGTGGAAGGAGCATTGCGGGTGAAATAGACCGCGGCTAGAGTGACCCGTGGTGTCCTCTAGAGCCCACCTTTGTGGTAGCTCGCAGCCGGCTCAACGGAGAGTAGGACCCGAGGGGGTGCCGAACTTCGGTGAAACAAATACCGTGTCATTCCTTTGTGCTTTACTTTCGGCTATTTGTAATTCTTCGTTGTGCTAGTTGTTTTGCAAGCAATCAGTTCTATATATACATCATACATAGTGATTGCAGGTTGTGTGAGAAATTGGAGAAGAAAAGGAGCAGTCCCGCACAACCCGTGCATACCGGACTTGTCCGGTATTGATACCGGACATGTCCGGTATTTACTGACTGCGCCCAAGTTGTTTAATCCTTGAGCTAATCTTTGTGGTGCAGGGTGATAGCCTCTAGGTGTATTAAATACAAGTCATATACTTTGCGTTTGTCTTTTAAGGGGTTGTTTTACTCCGATTGGGAGTTTCCAAGTAATTGGAAACTCACATACTAATTGCTTCCGCACTATAAGTTGTAAATTTTCAGAAAAGCCTATTCACCCCCCCTCTAGGCGACACCTTAGGTCCTTTCAGAAGCGGAATGAGGTTGGGCCCTCTACCAGGCCGACCGGCCTAGGGGGGAGGTCGGCCGGCCGGCCGGCCTCCTTCTGTGATAGGTGGGCCCCGCCTTCCGTGGGTTGCCTTCTCGTGTCTCCTGGAAGGTTTCAGATTGTTCTAGAATCTTCTAAGTCGTATCCATCGAGGACTCTCGCTTTGGGACTCCAAATATAGCAAATCATATGTCTGTTTCGATCTTCTCGACGAGCTCTTCGCAATGGTGTGCTTTGTTTCATCACTTGAGATACTTTTATATGGTGAAATATTGATAATCCTGCAAAGCAAGTGAGAGCAACACAACTCGTGGAACTTGTTAGAATCAAACCCTACAACTATGCTTTATGGTTCATTTCATGTGAATTCATGCAATAGTTGATGGTACTAGAAAGAAATTATGATAGTGCAACTATTCATCATTTCTATTTTAAGAAATTAGAGAGAGAGTTCTTCATATTAGGCATGCTTTATTTATTTAATCTAATACACACTATAACCTATTACTTAAAAAAAACTAAGATAGCGGTAAGACATACTTGAATCATGAAGATAACGGGGGTGCGCCTCCCCAAGATCGATGTTATCGTAGTCGTTCGATCTTGTAATGTAGCAGACTGGCGGTAGATGTACTTCCTCTATCGGAGCTTTGATTGATGTTGATGGTTGTTGAAACATTGCTCCAACAATGAATAGAACATCCACTTACTCGTTAGCTTTTCTTGGTCTTTCAAATCCTGTGAAACTCAAATAGAAACAAAACTTGTGGAGAAGATTGAGCGTTAGTGGTTGGCCACTTAAGCCTTAGTCATCCAGAAGTTTCAGTAAGATCTCTTTCTCAATATTTTTTATATTTTAATATTTTCTATGATGCAATGATAGCTTAATAAAATGAATGCATTTTTATCTTTATTTTTATGCCACCACGGTGAATATTTCATGTGGGTTTTTACACATCACAGAATTATTCACATGGGGCTTTAGGTTTTATGATATAGTGCAATAAGTAAAAATATTTTTATTTTCTTTTTTATGCAGTGCTAATGTAGAAAAGTAAATATGCTATTCAAAAATGGAAACTAATGTAGAAAAGATAAATAGGGATAACTACTGATTTTACCTCCCGTTGAGGGTTCAATGTTTTAAGTCCTCAAACAAGACTTCTCACCATGTTCATTCCTGAGGTGCATCATTTAATCCCAATGTAGAGACCTTAATAACTACACCTCTTGATATGGTGTCACCCATGTTCTTCGTTCGCCCAGCAATTTGAAGTGAAACATTAATTGTGGAAGCTGGCAGCATCTTGCTTAGTGTGCATGTTATTGTAGATACATGACCTTTACTCTATAGAATTTTGGAGTTGATAAACTCCTCCATGTTTTGCTCGAGTGTGTCCTGCTCATAAAAACAAGGCAGAGATTAAGTGCATGGACTCTGTTGGTGGGAAAACACCAACAGAACCAAAGTTTTGTTCATTCCTCTCTAACCTTAGGCATATTGAACAAGATAAACTTGTTGTTTATGTGTTCTATTCAATCTTAACATGAGTGATAGAGACAGAATTTGAGCATGAAAGTAGCATCTTAAAATATTTAACGGATCAGTTTGCTTAACCCAAGGAAGGTTAATCTATGCATAATGTGTCAATATTTTTATGACTGTGATATATCATCTTCCAAAGGTTGGATGCACAACATTTTAGCTCATTTGGTTAAGATAGTGAGATTCAAGACTAGGAACAAAGAGTAAATAACTGAACATGTTGAGTTGATTAGGTTGGATCAAGTGAGGTGCAACTTAAACATGTTTGGTTCTTTATTTATTGGATCAAGTGAGGTGCAACTTAAACATGTTTGGTTCTTTATTTATGCGCATACCAGAATCAAGGAGAAGCTTTTAAAGTGATGGTCACTTACCTTGAAATGTTACTTTATCATTGAAGAGTGATTGTGTCGAACCACCTTGTGGAAGCTTCTCTTGTCTAGCTGGTTGTTGTTCATGAATGGCTTGTCTTCTCTTGCCTATCTCACAGTGGGCTAGCTGAGTCTTGTTCTCAATAGGTCCAGACGATAGAGACTTTGTCAGCTATTCTTTTGATTTGTAGACTCGGGTACTATCTCTCCATCTTCTAATTCTTGTGGTGCAGTGGCTTCATCCTTCATGATGTCCCCTCAATTCTTGGGAGTTAGTTCTTCCTTTGGCGGTTGAGTCAATGTCTTCTATTGGTTTTCTTCGGCTGCTCATAAGTGGTGTAGTTATTGAAGAAGCAGTGAATCTTTTGGTCAAAGATCCAAAAGTGGACGTCTCTATGTTCGACATAGAAGATAACATTGGTGGTGTTCAAGAACGATCTTCCAAGAATGAGTGATGGATCATATTCTTCTTCTTGGCTGGGGCAGCGTCTAGTGGCTTGTACTGATCAAAGTGGTGAGTAGGAGGTCAAAGTGTCTTGAAGTTGAATTTCTCCTTCCTCCCCTTGATCGTGAATAAAGCAAATCTAGACAATGGAATTGTGTCTCCCCCAAGCTAGCTTGTGAGGTAGGTGGATGCCCAAATCTCTTCAACAATATGTTCATGTGTTGGATTTGTATACCTTGTTGTTGATGCAGTCAAACCACTTCATCCCCAAGCTAGCTCTTATGTTGCAATGATTAGAAGTGAGGAGAACTTCCATTTCTTGTCTTCATAATGAACCACCAATAGACTACCTTTGGACAACACACAGATGTATGTCATGTAGTGGCATATCATCACCCTGATATTTGTTGTTGGTGTCGGTGTTGATGTCTTCGACAATGATGAGCATAGGCAAAGATTGGCCCATACGGGGTGAGTTGCATCCTGCTCGTCATCAGTGTCCTAGCCTAAGCCTTGAGAAGGATCACAGCTTCGCTGCCTTCGACATCACTAGTAACTTGTCTGATGATGAGTTTTGTCTATCCATGGGTTGGGTTTTGGATCTTTAAGTTCACACCATGAACAAGAAAACCTCATCTCCTACAAAATGTTAGTGGACACATACCTGAAGGATTGCACTGAATTTGAAACATGGGTTGTTATCCACAACTTATGTGTTATTCATCCATGCTAATGAAAAGATGATTTTAGGATTACTTTAGCATAGACTAGCATTTTATGTGTTGGCTGCATTTTAACATGGTTCAAGGCAAAATATAACTTGCAGTAGAAGATAGACTTAGATAAACTTTAATACTCACAGTTCTTTCATCCATGATAAATGAGTTGAGTCTTCTTTGTGCAGTTTATCATATGCCTTGCTTCATTTCTTATGTGAATTCATCTCAGGACTTTTCCAAAGTGTATTTAGAGTTCTCTGCAGGGGTTAGTCCAACAAAATATACAAAATCTACACAAGCTAATTTCAAATCAATAATCAAACCAAACTCCGTGTCTAATTTAATTAAGGTAGATTATTTAACCTAAGCACCACGCTTAATTTAAAAAGCTTATATGACAGTACCCATGAAGTACTTTCAAACCAAAATATACTAGCATAGACAAAGGTAGCATGAAAGCATAAAATAGATTTATTCAAATAGAGATGAAAAAGTATGATCACCGTGACGAATATATATTTTTCATTTAGATGAATGCATGCAGGGAACTAAATATGTTATGGACTTGATATGAGAAAATATAAACTAAATGGAGTGGATGCATGGATGATTCAAAGTAAACATGCAGTGGAATGCAAGAAATTAAAAAGATGACTACTCATAAAGTTTAAAGTCCATGAGCAAGACTGTCTCACCTCAATCATACTTACCATGACTCACAACTGGGATTTGTGAGTGGCGCGGCGTAAATATCCATCACAGGGGATGGGAGTTGAATTATTGTGACGATGACTTTTTCTCAATCTACACATGGTTAGAATAAATAATATATATGTATACATAAACCTGTGAGATGGCAGGGTTCCAAAGTTAATGATGGATCTTGAATGTTCATGCACCCTGGGTTCTTCATTCTTATGGAAGCTTGCCAGAAGGTCGAAACAACATCTGATGTCCTGTCTATTCCACACTAAACAGGACAAGGGGTAATCCTACTCAAGCTAGTGGTACACTAAATTAGCAGACATCAAGATTATTATCAAAATATTTACACCAATTGCTTCCCCGACAACGGCACCAAAAAATGCTTGTTGACATTCATTAGTGCAAATAGAATATGAAAGATTCCGCAAGCGCACAGAACACCATCGTAGAATTTTACCGGGAGTATTCCAGGTATCGTTATTTATATTTTACCACTGGGAAGCAAGGGTTAAGAATCTGATAATTCACTATCATACATCTACTAACTTAGAATACTAATTAGACTAAAGCAGGAGTAATTGATATATGATATGATAATGAATGCACATAAAAGAGAAATTCATGATAAATGTATAGATAGCTAAATTGAGAGGACAACAGGAGAGATCAAGCTAGGTTCCTATTCACTTCTCTATTCCTTGGGTTCTAAGGCAACAAAGATGAAAAGATATAGGAGTCATATACATCGACACTTTGGAGCAGCAGTTCCTTTCCAACTCTCAAAGAAGAGTGGGAAAAAAGGTAGTTGGGAGAAGGCTGCCAAAAGCTCTACGAAACATCAACCCGAACGTGGTGGATTACGAAGGCCTAACAGAGTTGTCACCCCTAGGGCTACCAAATCTAACTATAGGATTGAGCGCAAACTCAGGTAACCTATAGATTAAACACCATATTTAAGCTATTTATTACTACTCTAATTATGGCCTATAACTAGAGAACTCAATACGAGCAAAGATCTCATGCCAAGATATAACAACTATACTAATCATATATGAAAGGCATAAAGTAAATAGAGAAGATACAAAGGCATACCAAATCTCTGAAGACTCCTCCGGAACCAAAGCGCAGCTCCTCTCTCCCTAACTCCCAACTAGAGCTAATCTACTACATTGGAAAGTCTAGCCCTAATTCTCAAGAGAAGAGAGATCATCCTTTCGAGGGACGCCTCTGCAACTCCATGATGGTGTGTTGCCTCGGGGGGGGGGGGGGGGTCTGGGGTTTATTATATAGGGGTGTCTGGCCTCCCCTCCACCTTGAGCAAGCGATGTGGTACTAAACTCTCCGCCATATGCACATGGGCCTTAATGGGCCAAATTGTGTTTGAAGAGTTATGTTGGAGTACGTCACACGAAGCGAAGCAAGGTTGGACCCTGTACCAGGCTGGCCGGCCCAGGGGGGAGGCCGACCGACCTTCCTCTGTGATAGATGGGCCCCGCCTTCCGTGGGTCGCCTTCCCGTGTCTCCTAGAAGGTTCCAGATTGTTCAAGAATCTTCCAAGTCGTATCCATCGAGGACCCTCGCTCCGGGACTCCAAATATAGTAAATCATATGTCCGTTTCGATCATCTTGACGAGCTCTTCGCAATGGTGTGCTTTGTTTCATCACTTGAGATACTTTTATATGGTGAAATATTGGTAATCCTGCAAAGCAAGTGAGAGCAACACAACTCGTGGAACTTGTTAGAATCAAACCCTACAACTATGCTTTATGGTTCATTTTATGTTAATTCATGCAATAGTTGATGGTATAAAATAGACATTAAGGATCGTCAACACTTGGTCATGTGCTTTACCTTTCTAGCTTAGTTGATAGGCTAGTTGATAAGTTTGGTACCTAGGTTGCTAAAGTCCTTTGCGGTAGAGATAGCAACACACCTAGCAAAACCTTAGTTGCACTTAGATAGTTTACTTTCTTGCATAAGTTTTGTGTAGGTGGAAATTACAGGCCACAATTAATAGTAGAAGTTTTAAGTCAGCTAATTCACCCACCTCCCTCTTAGGCGTCATGGTCCTTTCAGCGTCCCGCCCCTCCCTGGCCTGGCCTGGCCTGGCCACCACCACCACTTCCACCGCCAAGGTCCCTAAGTCGCCCGCTAGCAATCCCCACCACTTGGCCTACCTGCCCCCCCCCCTCGGTTGGCCATTCTATAGCCAACTAAAGTTGGCTTCTTCGATCTGCTCACTCTCTCTGGCGACCTCCTCCTCGCTGGAATCCTAGGTGCCACAATCTTCTTCGCCGGCGCTGGCACGGGCTTGGTTCAGTGCGTGATGGGGCATGGGCAACATCTTCTTCTCCGATGACGGTGCTTCTTCTCTAGTGGTGGGCTCTTCTTCTCCGGCGAGATCCTCCGATGGCATGGGCATGAGTGTGGTCTTCGCTGGATGAGTGTGGCCTTCGATGGGTGCGGGTGTGGGCAAATAGATGGCCAAGGAAAGCAGTAGCAAGCATCGGGAGGCGGATGAGTAGTGTGTGTCGAGTGTCGAATTCCTACACGCTCGAAAACTATCATTTCCGGATATATTATTACCATTGGTTGCTAAACAACTGGCGCTGAAACCGTGATTGTATTTTCTCGAAATCCTCTTTACATAATCGGGATCCTATACCGTCTCTAGAGGTAGCAGATACACTTATTAGCGCCCACAATCCACGATGTAAAGCTAAAACATACTCTCTTCGTCCTAAGATATAAGGCACACACGTATTTCAAAATTCAAACTTTCTTATCTTTGACTAACAATTAGCCTAATCATAAAAAGCTTATACTCAAAATTAGTTGCATTGTATTTGTATTTAGAAATATTTTTTAATGATCAAACTTTTATTTCTATAAATTATATATTATGAGAGAAATTATAGATCAAAATATATTTTTGAAGACTACACTAAGTTAAATGGCACCTTATATCTTAGGAGGGACGGAGGGAGTACATGCCTTAAATCTGCTCTCGGCTTATTAACATCATATGCAGCTATTTTAGTTATCTAGTCTTTTTTTGCGCGGCCTCTTCGATCTCGTAGCTAGCATAATATTCTGGTAAGTATTATCCTGGGCCTATGCGACCGCTACGGCGCTACATAACATATATATGATCTCCTAGCATGCTGACGTTACAACAGAATTGGGTTTTAGCCCCGGTCGGCAAGGGCATTTAGCCCCGGTTGCCGAGCAGGGGAAGCGACTAAAGCCCCCCCCCCCCCCCCCCCGTTAGTCCCGGCTCCAGTCACCGGGGCCCCGGCTGGTATTACCAGCCGGGACTAAAGGGTCCCCTGATTTTTCCTTTTTATTTTCATTTCAGTTTTGTTTTTAGTTTTGTTTATTTATTTAATAGGTTTTCCAATATATATTCTTTGCTGCTAATATATATAATTTATATATATTAGCAGCATAACACAATAAGCTTATTGCATGCATATATAATTGAACTATAGAACTATATATATATAAATATATGTACATAAAATTACAAGCAATATACATATAGAAGTTGTCCAAATATCTATCTACACAAGTTGTACTCCAAAGTTAGTACTGTAAACCTATTACAAGTTGTACTCCATCTAAAGATCTACAGGGCATACAAATGATCATCATTGTTTGGAATCAACGACTCGTTGGTATTATAGTAGAACTCACCGTTTGGATTTATGATTTGTTCTCGAAAAAATCCTGCTATTGTCTCTTGTATTGCTTTCAATTGGCCTTGTAGCATCACTTTTTGCTTCAACCAGTCAGTCTTCAATTGGAATTAAAGAAGATATTAGTTATATCTATATTATCAATATTAAGTCTATAAAAAATGAAAAGAAACATGTTACGTATTCTGATGATTTCTTCAGGAATTCTATTTGATTCTATCACCATGTACTCGCAAACATAGAATCTGCATAAGTTGGTACCCTGTTTTTGTCTCAAAATCCACTATAGAATGAAAAGATTCATCTCGTAATAAAGATATGATATATGACATGATATAATAAAGATACACGTACATTGACGAAAGTGTAAACTTACTGGTAGTCGTGGCTTTATTGTAAGTGGGGCCTTATACTGACTCATATGTTCCCGAGCAATGAATTTTTCCCAAACCCTAATCCGGCCAATGAAACATTAATAGTTGGATCATTATTTAATTAGTATACATATATACAAGCTTAGTCTATACTTTAAGCATGCAAGCTAGGGATCGAAAAATTACCTTTGGAGGATGTCTATCATATCTTGGTAATCTTCTTGCGGTTTGCTCAACGAGTCATAGATTAACACATTGCTGTGTTTGAGATCGATGACCATCAATATCCAGTGATAGCTGTTCATACACATGATTCATATATATATATATATATATATATTATTAGGGTTAAGTAAAATAAAATGTGCACATACTTATTATTAACTATATATGTCTCACGCACTTAAAGTTGTATGGGAAAAGAATTCTTTGTCTATCTTTTTGGTTCACGAAGAACCTCATGAGATTCGTACATGACTCATCGCTCCAACTCGCTGAAGGGTTTGGAGCCTTGAAAACAACATATGGATCAACAAACCCAACAGAATTGTCATGTTTATCTCTGAGCTGAGTCATCTGATACCTGCAAAATATCGAGTCGAGTCGATACTACGTACTATATACACATACTAGAGAGTTCAATGAAAACTATAAAAGAAACACTTACAAATAATAGCAGCTAAGGAACGATTTGTCCAGTGCATCCATATGACATAGCTGGTGTAATTTCTCCATCTGGACAAAGATTAGGTCATCGCCACGGAAGTAGTGATGGTTCCGAATTCGGACAGAAATCCAATTGACATCACCGTCTTTAGAAGCCTCCATGCACCATTTGTTGATTGCAAACATCTGCGTACCAAGTACATGTAAGTGATTGGGGTTCATTAGACTCCTGCCCGGTGCAAAATTTCTCCTCCATTCATCAACTACTTCCGCTCGTGGAAACTCCAGCCCAGTAGCAATATTTTTAATCGTGTCGTACGGGAGACCGCTGTCAATGAAAAAATTTTCAATTGAGTCCATCTCAGACAAACTACTGGTCTCTCCAGATTTCCTCTGTACTCTGCCCATGTTTGAACCATACTGATTTTCCTCAAATAACAGGGACAAAGGTCTTGATGTTTCCCCGAGCTGTGGAACACCCTTTCCCACTTTCTTCTTGCTGGATTGTTGTTCTTTTGCAGACTTCATTAGAGAGCGTTCGTAATCTGATTTTCACGGAGCCTTTCGGGCTTCACGCATCTTGATACCATGTTGGTCCACTCTTTTCCTTAACTCCTGTGGGTTTAACAAAAGGTAAGGCTTCTCCAGGTTCCTCTTCGCTTTAGCAACGGCCTCACATTCATCTAAAATATTTCGCACATCTTTTTTCACCGAAATTTCTAACTCCTCATCAGTCTGTTCATAAGCTAATTTCTCCTAGGCTTTTTTCCTGATGCAGGAGCCTTCTTCTTTGGAGGTGGGGCCTTCGGTTCTGTGGCGGCGGACCGCTTCTTAGGGCCGCGTGGTGGAGGCGGGGGTGTTGGAGCCCGCTGTGGAGGAGATGGTGGGGCCGGTGGCGGTGTTGGAGCCCGCGGTGGAGGTTGTGGCATTGGAGCCCGCGGTGGAGGAGATGGTGGGGCCGGTGGCGGTGTTGGAGCCCGCGGTGGAGATCTTTGTGCAGGAGATGGGGTTGAAGCCGTGTCCTCCAACACATCGTCACCACCCGCATCACTATGATGCGCTGGGGAATAATGACGAACTGGACTATAGTTCCTGCTACGCAAAACAACGAATGATGTGAGCATCCAATTAATATATACATATAGGAAGTTAGTGTAATAAAAATTGTTTCTCGTTCACGCGCACACTACCTATGGTAAGGATCTTGATCAGTAGGAGGAGGTTGCGGCGGTGACACTCCAGGAATAATAATGAAGCGCTTGCACCAGCAAATAAATGTCTTCTCCGCTTCACCTAAAGTCTTCTTCCCATCTCCCCCTTCGATTTCCAGTGCCACGCTGCCACAACCTCCTTGGTTACGAGGCTTGGTTTGGTTACGAGTATATCATCTCATGTTCGGTTACGAGGCTTTGTTTGGTGGTCTGCCTTACCTTTAAAATGTTTGCCTTTCTTTCTTACTGGGTGGCCCATGGGAAGAAACCGACGGTGCCCAACATACACGACCTTCCGACATTTTTCCAAAAATAAACTATCAAGGTCTTCGAAATAGTGTGTGCATGCATTATATCCCTTGTTTGTCTGGCCTGAAAGATTACTTAGAGCCGGCCAATCATTGATTGTTACGAACAATAATGCTCGCAAGTCAAAGTGTTCCAGTTTGTACTCATCCCACACGCGTATGCCTGGTTTGCTCCATAGAAGTAGAAGTTCCTCAACTAATGGCCTGAGGTAGACATCGATGTCGTTGCCAGGTTGCTTCGGCCCTTGGATGAGCAACGACATCATAATGAACTTCCGCTTCATGCATAACCACGGAGGAAGGTTGTAGATACATAGAGTAACTGGCCAAGTGCTATGACTACTGCTTTGCTCCCCAAAAGGATTAAAACCATCCGTACTTAAAGCGAACCTCAAGTTTCTAGCCTCATCTGCAAACTCTGGGAATTCTCTATCTATCACTCTCCACTGGGATCCATCAGCTAGGTGCCTCAGCATATTGTCTACCTTACGGTCTTCTTTATGCCACCGCAACAACTTTGCATTGTCCTTATTTCTGAACAAACGTTTCAAGCGTGGTATTATAGGAGCATACCACATAACCTTGGCAGAGATTTTCTTCCTGCTTGGACGTTCTTCACCCTCTACGTCGCCAGGATCATCTCGCCTTATCTTATATCGTGATGCTTCACATACCGGGCATGCATCCAAATTCTCGTATTCCTCCCCACGGTACAGGATGCAGTCATTAGGACATGCGTGTATCTGCTGGATTTCTAATCCCAAAGGGCAGACGACCTGTTTTGCTTCGTACGTAGTGGTGGGCAATTCATTCGCTTTCGGAAGCATCTTTTTTATTATCTTCAATAACTGCCCAAATGCCTTGCCGAATGTACCATTCTTTGTCTTCCATTGCAGCAGCTCCAATGTAGTACCCAGCTTTTTTTGGCCATCTTCAGCAGTGGGATATAGCAATTTTCTATGATCCTCTAGCATGCGCTCGAACTTGACCTTCTCCTTGTCACTTTCACATTCTCTTTGTGCATCACGAATGGCATCACCAAGAGCATCAACAGCAGCTGTCACATCTTCTGCCGTTGCTGCATCTTCTTCACCATCCCCCCACTGCCTCATCATCAAAGGCACCGTACTGAGCAATAATATTGGCGTGGGCCAATTCTTCTTCACCTTCTTCACCGTCATCCATTACAACCCCCTTTCTCCATGCTTCGTCCAACAAATATAGTTTGTTATGAAACCCGACTTCAAAAATTGTGTATGAAGAGTCCTTGGACATGAATATTCCTTTAAATTCTTACAGACGGCGCATGGGCAGCACATGAAACCATCCTGCTTGTTTGCCTCAGCCACACCTAAGAAATAGTGCACGCCAGCAATGAACTCTTTGGAGCGGCGATCGACATTATACATCCAATTGCGTGACAACATATGCATTAAATATTATAACCATATACTTAGTAGTTTCTTATGTTATTGCACAACACTCATGACATCACATGATTGATTAATTCAAGCAAGCTTGACTACAATGAAGTCTATCGCAGCTAGCACTAAAAAACTAAAACTAAAATGCACTTAAGCAACATAATTAGTTCGCGTCCGATCCCAACTAAAATAGACAGATCATTCGCTTCATTAGCATGGATGGGCTGCTGCCGCTGACTCACTGCCTCATCACCTTCAGCGGCAACCTCCTGTGCAACAGAATTTCGTACGTGCTGAACGTACTCTTCCTCCCAGTACCAACCTTTACATCCGTCGGTGCCCTCCCACTGCAATTAGAACAAAGAATAAGAAATTTAAACAACATCATCAAGCAAAACCGATATGAATGAACCATATTAATCAAATGCGGGTAAATAATAACTCACCTCATAGTCCGGACACTTGTAGAATATACGACCCTTGTTGATTCCCTCTTTTTTCACTCGGTACTCCTTCATAATCTTCTCCTTACACTCGCCGCAAGCAATGAGAGGAAGATCCGGCCGCAAACGCTTCGGATCCCGATGATGAGAGGCTGAGAACCCGGTCACGGTTGCCATCTACTATATCCATGCTTATTTTTTAAACTATTACATGCAAATTCCTAATTTTCTAAACAATTATAAATAAAAAAGACTCTAAATTTATCTATTTGTTTAGATAAACGAAAAATATGATATAACAATACCAATTTCCACATTGTCTACTCTCTATATTTATTGTTGCAAACTATTATAAATTCCATATTTTTCTAAAGAAAATAAACTAAAAAGACACTAAAATTTAATATTACTCGTCTTGCATAAGTATGAAATATAGAATGGATACTACATAGCAGTAGAAAACTATCAAGTGATTGTGATGAACCAATTTAAACTACTCAACTCTCTATGCTTGTTCTTGCAAACTATATATTTTAATTAAATTCCTCTCATATTCAAAAGACATGGTAGGAGATGAAAATAGTTACCTCTAAACGCAAAGAGACGATGACGGAGTCGAAGAAGATCACCAATTGACGCCGGAGACGAATAACAATGAAGAACAAATGAAGAACAAGCAAGAACAAGCAATAGCAAGCAATAGCAACAGCAAGAACAAGCAAGAAGCTCACTGAAATTTAAATGTCTCTGGCTCGGGGGAGGAAGAAGTTGGCAGGTTATAAACCGAGGAGCTTTAGTCCCGGTTTGTATTAAAAACTGGGGCTAAAAGGTGATCATTTATCCCGGGACAAGCCACAAACCGTGGCTAAATCTTTAGTCCCGGTCCGTGGCACCAACCGGGACTAAAGAGTGCCCTTTTAGTCCCGGTTGGTAACACGGACCGGGACTAAAGGGTCCCTGCCCCGACAGCTCTGCGCAGTAGCCGTTGGGGCAGACCCTTTAGTCCCGGTCCGTCCTGGGCGGCAAAAACGCCGAGACAAATGACGATTTTATGAATCGGCCAAAGACTCTGTTCTGTAGTAGTGTGGGAAGCTAGGATTACCCATCGTCCCATCTGGCTGGCTACAAAGGTTCCTCCCACTCCCAGGCCAACCTCGTACACACATGCATGGTGATTTTCCATTACATCCTTGATCCTTCTCTTCCCATGAAATGGCCGGCCTGTTCAATAAAATAACTACCGAGACATCGAGATGTTTACAACAAAAGGCAAACGTTAGTGACAAGAAATTTACATTTTTCATTGTTTAGTTTCGTTTTCATCAGAGGTCGTCCTTGTCATTGCTGCATATGCAGATCCAACATAGGTTTCTCATTGGTGGTGCCTGCTGTAAGACTGGTTTTACGTCAGTGTTAGGGAAAAAAAATAGTTTCAGAATATTGGTGACCATATGCATGCATCGTATTTGATGAGTAGTAGCTATCATCCACGTAAGCAGTAATGATGTGTAGAACACACACTCGCACTACCTACTTCCCGGAAACAACATACATCTTCGATCGATACGCACCGCCAGTTTGAATTCAAAACGAAAGATGTTATTTGTCGGTCAAAACTAGGATATAATAAAATATTGTGTATCTGGTCCAAATTCTATGATCAAGGAGAGGCGACTTCGTTGTTTTGACATAGAAAACCATGGGAGAACGAATATCAACCACAGAAACAAGGAAAGTCAACATACATGCATAAAAGTTGAAGTTTCCTGAATACATCCATTGTGTCAACTTCTACGAAGACGTAGTCATACTATTAATGCTTCACGTATAATAATACAAAAAGAATCGGTTCATAAAATAGGCATTAGATTAAAACGGTTTGTAATTGAAGAATAAGACATTAAAATATATACTCCTCTACAAACCTCTCCTATTCACTACAGGGAACGCCGGCTTTGCCAAGTGCTGGCTGCACTCGGCGAAGGGCCTCTCGCACTCGGCGAAGGCTTCGCTGAGTGCCGCACTCGGCGAAGAAATTGTCGGCAACGATATCTTTGCCGAGTGCCAAATATCGGGCACTCGGCAAAGGCTTCGCCGAGTGCCAGGTCAGCACTCGGCGAAGCAAACGGGAGCCGTCACTTGACGGCCTCTTTGCCGAGTGCCACGTGGGTCGGCACTCGGCAAAAAGGGCCCTCTTTGCCGAGTGCCACGTGGGCCGACACTCGGCAAAGGGGGCCCCTTCGCAGAGTGTCACGTGGCTGGCACTCGGCAAAGAGGGCCTCTTTGCCGAGTGTCATGGTCAAGGCACTCGGCAAAGAGGCCGAGCTGGGGAAAATTTGCCCAGCTTTGCCGAGTGCCATGACCTCTTTGCCGAGTGTGGCACTCGACAAAGCTTGGAAAAATGGAATTTTTTTTCTGTTTCCATTTCCCTACACAAAAAACATATCACACATCCATATTCCATTTCAGACAAATATCACATGCATATATATCACACATCCATATATCACATGCATATCCATTTCAGACGAATATCACACGTTCAGTCTCCATGCATCACAGGGTCACAAGTTTATTACAAGTTCATCAAAAGTTCACAAGTCCATCACATCCATCTCACAAGTCCATGACAAATCTAAGTCGGCCCTCACTGCTCACCTTGGTGCTCAGATTGTGAAGAACCCCCACCTTGCCACGCGTCCCACGACCCGCCCGAAGGACCACCTTGCCAACCTTGCCACGCGGGCGGCGGAGGTCCAGATGGCCACCCGGTGTACCCCGACTGGTCAGGAAGGTAACCTGGCCACCCATAGGGCGGAGGAGGGCCACCGGGGAGCCACCCAGGCTGCGGAGGAGGGCCACCAGTGATGTGCAGAGTGTGCGGAGGAACGCCAGGTTGAGGAGTCGGTGCCGAACCCTCCGACTGTGAGTGCACAAAGGAGAAGCAAATTCGTTAGCACCTGGAGGACGGCCGTAAAAGAAAGAAATATAAACAACCATATATACTCACCGGAGTGTCTGTCGAATGAGTAACAAGAGGCACAAAAGGAGTGAGCAGCGAGGGAGGCACGACAACACCCAGGATGTTCAGGCTCCCAAAGAAGTGAGCTATGTCCTACGTCCTCTGCGCCTCCCGCTGCTGGACGGCCAGTAAGTCGCGACGATGGGCCGCCGCCTCGGCCTCGTGCATGGCCTGCAACCTCTGCATATCACATGTTGAGATGTCCAGGTTTGTAAGCATCGTACGTGACAACTTGCTCGAAACTTTCTCAAATTTTTTCTCGGCATACGCATATGATGTAACAACATCTCGCCAAGTTTCGCGATTTTCATAATTCATTTACATTTTCTATAATTAAAAAACCGCCCGCACGTAATTTGGAGGCGTTGCCCCGTGAGCACGTTGATCGAAACCTAGGGTCAGTTTTTGGATTTGGCCTCAACATACACTCAAGAACAACAATAACAATTTTCAAATCATCAAAATCCATTATTCGATGCACCCGCAGTTCAAACTTGCGTCTTTCGGGAAAATTCAAGAAAATAAAAGAAAGTCAAAAAATATAACAAAAATCTTTGAAAAAGTGTCAAATTTGAACATGTTGGCCATAGTACTGTGGGGATGATCCACAAAAATTTTGGTGTCCAAAATCCAAAAAAAAAACTTTGCCGAGTGCCATGTGGCTGGCACTCGGCAAAGATCGAGGGGATCTTCGCCGAGTGCCAGCCAGGTGGCACTCGGCAAAGCACAGCCCACGTGCTTTGCCGAGTGCCACGTGGCCGGCACTCGGCGAAGATCCCCTCTTTGCCGAGTGCCTGCCACGTGGCACTCGGCGAAGAACAGCCCACGTGTCAAACAACGAGGCCACACGCTTTGCCGAGTGCCACGTGGTCGGCACTCGGCAAAGCGCTCCCTCTTTGCCGAGTGTCAGACGGCGGGCACTCGGCAAAGCGAACGACCGTGGATGTCGTCTGGTCCGGAACGCTTTGCCGAGTGCTCATCTGTGCCGAGTGTACGGCACTCAGCAAAGAGGTTCCTTTGCCGAGTGCTTTTCTTTACCGAGTGTCGGGCACTCGGCAAAGCAATCTTTGCCTTGTGCTTAGGCTTTGCCTAGTGCCAGATTTTCGGCACTCGGCAAAGAGGCTCTTTGCCGAGTGCCCGAAATTTGGCACTCGGCAAAGTTCCAGGCACTCGGCGAAGCCTGCGTTTCGTGTGGTGATTGGTACTATTGCTCCCGCCGGCCAATGCAAACAAACAGAAACATAGTTTTAGTTACTGAAACCAAGGCACTCGACGAATGAAATTGCATTTCTGGAGGATAAATAAATATAAACATAAATAAGTATATTTATTATGAGACCGAGACGCATGCAGGCATGCAACAAGAACCCTGCTACCTGCTCCCAGAATGTATATATGAATAATTCCAATATTTGAGTGCAGTGCAGTCAGCCCCGGCCCGGCCCGGCCGGGCCCACGTACACGACGACCAAGCAAACGAAGCAGCAGCAGCAGCACACAGAGCAAGAGCACTCGCGAGTCGCGACGGATGTGGATGAGAAAAAGATCTCTCTATGCGTACTGTACGTCTTGAGGCATTAAAACTCCCCGGAGAAACGGTGCAGGGGAAGGGCCCATGCATCACCCATTTCGATGATTCAGATGACTATTGACTGGAACTGGAAATCAGCATGCGATGTGAGCTGCCGCGCCGGGGAAGGGGATGGATGAAGCGCCGCCTCCCTGTGACTGTGACCACGAAAGCGATCGAGACAGAGAGAGAGAGAGAGAGAGAGAGAGAGAGAGAGAGAGAGAGAGAGAGAGTTAATTATCGATTCGACCTGCGAGCCGGCCGGGGTGCTGCTAGCGTGATAGCGTGACCGCGGGCGGGCATCGTTTGGACCAATACTTCACTGTCCTGATCCTCCTACTAGCTAGATGAAGATGATACGAAGGGCCAACCGAACCAACCGTCACCGAGAAAAAGTTGGGGGCGAGGACGACGGCGGCGGCGGCGGCTCCGCCGTCCACATCTCCTGCAGACTGTATATGGGGCAGGCTGCGGGCAACCCGGCCGGGCAAGGCATCGCGGAACCTTCTTGTCGTCGGCCGGCGCCGGCGGCGGGCTACCCTACCTCTCAGCTGCATGCTCTCTCCAGCCTTCAGGAGATAGATCGATCTGTCTCTATTTTTGTTTTATATACAGTGACATATTCATTCTATTTCTAAATGTTATCTATCTGCGTAGTATGTTATCTGTGATAAAATATACTTCATTTTAAATTATAACTCATTTCAAGAATCTTAGAGAGTTAACCAAATTTATATAATAATATAATAGTATTTACGATATGAACTAACGTACTGTTTGGTTTCTTTTTGGGTAACCCAAATGAAAACAATTTTAAGCTACTATTGTTACCGGAGGAAACAGAAATAAACTAGTTTTCATTCCATTTGTGATATTGTACAGGTTACTAAACAGTTCGTAAGTATCATTGGATTCTTTATTAGTTATGTTTTTATAATATACCTATTTGATGTCATAATTTTTTATATTTTTCTCTATAACTTTAGTTAAATTTTAAAAAGTTTTGACTTTTCAAGATTCTTAAAATGACTTGTAATTTGAAATGAAGTAAGTATTAGAGAAGCTGCGTACTGTCTGCATTGACTAGGTAGTCCTGGTGGGATTTGTATATTATTACTACTGATATGCAAATTAAATATAGATACTATGGAGCAGGTTCCTCTCGTTGTTCACTGCATGCGTATGTAATCTTCTTAATTATTTATGTTTGCTGTCATTAAGGTTATTTATACTCCCTCGCTCTATATTAGTAAAAGGTGTCATTTCGGTTCAAAACATAACTTTAATCACTTGTTTTTAAAAAAATATTTATTAAAAAGTGGTATATGTATATTTTATGAAAGTACTTTTCAAGATTAATTTATTTATATGATTTTTACATCTGTAAACTCAATCATTTAAAAGTTATTTATGATTTATCTTTATTTCCAATGTTTGAATCAAATCTTATCCAAAATGACATCTTTTACGAATATGGAGGGAGTAGGTATCAAAGAGATTGCGATCGAGAATTTTGCTATGCGTGCAGTGAACATCAACTGAACATAGTATATAAACTATCTCATGGCATACTTATATTATATAACAATAGTAGTGATAGTGTGATACTCTTCCTACTAATAAATAGCTAGATAGCGAAAGCGGCAGTGGAGGTTGTTCCTGATGGCTGGGATGATGAAAGAGACAACTCACTGGCAAGTGGAACAACACTCTATATATAGTTGTGTGCGACCAAAGATAAGTGCGTGATAGGGTCTCTCCTTAATAACATTCAAAGTATCGAGGGTATAATGGTAATTTCAACGGCAGGGTTTCACACATGTACTTATATCCTTTATCTAGTTGTTATTAGTACTTTCTCCTGGCGTGGTAAAGTAAGAAATGATTACATTGGTTTGGAAACAACCCTTATAATATAATATCTGTACTTTTCCATAAATACATATTTTAATTTGGGAATTATACCAATGAAAAGGTAGAAAATGCAAATTGATTTGAGCCAAAAAAACACTATATATATCCCACTAGTTCATATTTGGTGCTATACATAGTTCTCTCGTAGATTTCTATATGGAGTGCATATATGCCAAAAAATTATAAAGTATTGTTTTGTCTAGATTTACATATAGATCGAATCAGAAACATGTAATTACGCGTATGCATTCAAACAATAATAAAAATAGATTCCTTTTGTTGTAATTATGGAACTACTTCAATTGTATCTAAATAATTTACAAAAGAACTAATGAAAACTTTATAATTTATTCGTTAACGTTCTGAAACTTCATTTTTCTGAACGAGCTTTGTCCAAACAAGGTCATCCTTCTAGTGTTAATCAACCATTTGCCTAGAATGTACCAATAGAGTTCTAGTGTCGTGTCACACCCCAATTTTAAGGATAAAACTGAGGCGGAAAACTCATGTGTGCCCAGGAAACAATCACACACATAAGTAGACAAATTACAAGAGTGGCATCATCACAGTGTTTATTACATCACGATAGTATTAAAACAAAGTCTGACAACACACTGAAACACAGATCACTGAACTTGTACACAAACTACGCCACAGGGAAACGTCGACTGGGGGAGCAGCTAGCCTAGAAGTCTTCAGGAAAGTCGCCAACTGCACCTTCATCTGTTACCCATCCGTGATTTTGCCCAAAAAGAAGATAAACAACAAGCGTAAGTACTCCACGTACTTAGCAAGCTAACATAGGGTTCATGAGGCTCAAAAAGGCTGACACTGTCTGACTGCAGTTAACTTTTAAGTTGGCAAAGTTTTAGCTTTTAAGGTAAACGAGTATTGTGCTTAACCCTTAACCCATGATCCATATGTCCAACCAAGATAAATGATTCACCATAAGAGCACCATCAACATAAAGTATCATTTAAATAAGTATCATAGCTCTGCTAGTTTTCCGGGCCGCTCGTGACCGTGAGCACGGCTGTTATAACAGTTTTACACTCTGCAGAGGTTGTGCATCTTTACCCACAAGCCGTGTTACCCTTGTGCCCGAGGCGGCCAACCTCTTGACCCACTTCCGAGGTAGATCGGCAGGGCACACTATGAAGCCTTTCGCTGGTTCGTCTAACTGGTCAGGGCCGCTAGGTTTCCTTGGCAGGCAGATGTAGCAACCCCCCTTTCCTATGGCACAAGGCCATCGCAGCTATACACATAGGAACAGGGGCAGCCCTACACCCAAAGTGGCAAGCCCCTTTTGCGCCCTTTCGGGTCGCCGCTGCCGAGTTAGAAAAGGTCCAGTTTACTGAGCTAAAACCAGAGCCATATAGCACTCATGGTAGCACTGTCAATCCCAGCTTTTGCTAACAGCAAGTTTTATTAACCGTTTAACACGTATCATCATAAGAACATATTCATCATTGGACTGGATCGTTTATAAGTCAGTTAGCACTAGCAAAGCTACCCACATGCATATATCCCACGGGAACAAGAGCATCACAGATCAAAAAGCTAAGTGGGTTTTCTAAGGTTGCTCAGTTGGACACATGCATAAATGAGTGATTAACGTAAAGTGTATAGGTAAACAAGGAGATCCCATGCTAACTTGCCTTGGTTGTCGAAAGGTTGATCCTCCTGCTGATCACTGAACGAGGGGTCCTGGTCGTACCACACTGACTCACCGTCTACTCGATCACAACATCACCACGCATTCCAGGTGCAACCATACACGATGCAAACAAGGCTATTATTAGAACAATACACCAAACAGTAATAAACTGAAATAAAACTTTGATAAAACTGATGTACGCATCTCTACGATCACAACAAGCTTAGGTTCATCGAAAACGGAGTTACGGTGTGAAAGATACGGCCGAAACGGTATATACAACGCCCTAAACAAGATTAACTTGGACCCTAAAGCTAAACTGTACAAAACAGGTTAACAGGGGTATAAACAGATAGAGCACTAAATTACGAAGCTAACGCAATTTGAACGGGTCAAATCGGAGCTAAAACGTGGATTTTATAAGCAAAACAATGTAGTGGCATTTCTGTAAATAGTTTGAATTGCATTTGGATTTAAACCGAAATTTAAATTGAATTTTAAACCAATACCGCAGTCAACTGGACTGCGCCTCAATTTCTCCGAAACACAGGGGCCTGGTTGCAAGATTTTCCAGGCACAGGGAATAGTGCCTGGTGGAGTGCGGGTTGGTTCCCGGCTTCTCCAGGGGCTCTTTAGCAAGATGGCCAGCGAAAGGGTATCGCCGATCCTCGGCCGCCGGATCGGAGATGGGCGGCTCGGATTAGATCCAGGGGAAGTGCACGCGTGGGCGAGCCGGCGGCGCGCCGCGCGCGGGGCTCTGGCCGCGACGCCGCGGGGTGTCGCGACGGCGTGCGCGCACCCGCCATGGGCGACACGCGGGCGCTTGCGGACCCGGCCGAAGGAGGCGCCCCGAGACAAACCAAGAGAAAGGAGAGAGAGCGGAGCTCGAGGGGGTTCTTACCGCGGCTAAAGAGGCGGCGAGGAGGCTCGGGTGATGGCTCACGGCGAGGGGCGGCGGGGATCCGAACGCCGGCGTCGGAGCTGCGAGCACACGACGGCGGTTAGGGCCAAAACCGAGCACAACGAAAGAGGAAGAAAGTTCGGCGGCTTCACCGTGATGCGGTGGAGCTCGGAAGAGGATGCAATCGGCCGGAGAAGCACCGAGACGCCGGGACGACGGCGGCGGGCGGCGGCAATGGCGCGGGGGCTTCGGCGGCGTGGCTCTGTGCGGCGCTGCGGGAGTGGGAGAGGGAAAAGAAGGAGCGGGGTGCGGCGCATCCGCTAAATACCCGAGGGCGAGCGCGAGGTCGTGGGAGCGGCGCCGCACGACGCGCGGACGACGCGGAGCGCGGCGGTTGCGCTCGGGACGGCGCGCGAGGAGGGGAAGAAGGAGACTGACACGCGGGCCCTGGATGTCAGCGAGAGAAGGGAGGGAGACGCAGCGGTTCGCGCGGCGCGGCGCGAGCAGGCCGGCCCACGGGCCGCGCAGCGAAGAGAAGAAGGGAGGGAGGCCCAGCGCGCGGGAGGAAGGGGCAAGGAGGGGCGCGCCGGCGGTTGGGCCGCCAGGCCGCCTGGGCCGAAACGAGGGAGGGAAGGAGGGAGAAAAAGAAAGAGCTTTTCAATTTATTTCAAGGCTTTTCAAAACATTTCCAAAAGGAGTTTGAATTCAAACTAAATTTTGGCAAAAACCAGTCACTCCAATAAATCCAGTGCATCAGCATGAATGCATAAACATGTTGCCACCATTATTTTTAATTCAACAAAAATTATTTAACCCCTAGGTTAAATGCTCACAAAAACCTAATTAAATCATTTCCCACCTATTTTGTTTTGGAGAAAATTTTAGGGTGTTACAACTCTACCCCCCTTAAGATGAATCTCGTCCTCGAGATTCGACTGGAGCTTACTCAAACAACTGGGGATAAGATTTCCGAAGATCTTCTTCTCTTTCCCAGGTAGCCTCTTCTTCTGTATACCGGTTCCACTGAACTTTGCACATCTTGATAACTCGGCTCCTGGTAACTCTTTCTGCTGTTTCCAAGATCTTGACAGGGTACTCTTCATAAGTGAGATCCTCGCCTATCTTGATCTCTTCCAGGGGAACTTGCTCTTCAGGCACTCTCAGGCATTTCTTTAGCTGAGAAACATGGAACACATCATGCACACCTGACAGCTTTTCAGGTAACTCGAGCTGATAGGCCACTTCCCCACGTCTGGCCAAGATCCGGAAAGGACCTATGTATCTGGGTGCCAACTTTCCTTTCATGTTAAACCTCTTTACGCTTCTCATGGGTGACACTTTCAAATACACATAGTCTCCCACTTTGAAAACTAAGTCCCTCCTGCGAGTATCTGCATAACTCTTTTGTCGGGACTGAGCTATCCTCAAGTTATCTCGGATCATCCTTACTTGTTCTTCAGCATTTCTAAGAACATCCGGTCCGAACACTTGAGTTTCTCCTGTCTGATTCCAGAACAGGGGAGTTCTACACTTTCGCCCATACAAAGCTTCGAAAGGAGCCATTTTCAGACTCTTCTGGTGACTGTTGTTGTATGAGAATTCAGCATATGGAAGGCTTTTATCCCAGCTAGTCCCATGCTGAAGGGCACATGCTCTCAACATGTCCTCCAAGATCTGATTTATCCTTTCAGTCTGCCCATCTGTTTGTGGGTGATATGCAGAACTGAAAGTCAGCTCAGTTCCCAAGGATTGATGTACTTGATGCCAAAAGTGAGAAGTGAACTGTGTCCCTCTGTCAGACACTATTTTCTTTGGAACACCATGCAGAGACACAATCCTCTCCATGTACAGTTCTGCTAACCTTGCTCCAGAATAGGTGGTCTTTACTGGTAAGAAGTGAGCGACCTTAGTGAGACGGTCGACTATTACCCATATAGAATCATAGCCTCTTTGTGTGCGAGGTAAACCAGTAATAAAGTCCATTCCCACTTCTTCCCATTTCCACTCGGGTATCTGCATAGGCTGTAACAGTCCTGCTGGTCTTTGATGTTCAGCTTTGACCTTCTGACAGGTGTCACATAGAGCCACATATTCTGCTACATCTCGTTTCATACCATACCACCAGTATTTTTCTTTCAGATCCAAGTACATTTTGGTGCTACCGGGGTGAATGGAATAGGCAGATTCATGTGCATCCCGCAAAATGGCATCACGGATAGCTTTCACATCGGGCACACAAATCCTCTTTCCAAACCAAAGAGTCCCATTATCATCCATCCGGAAACCTGGTGCCTTTCCAAGCACTATGTTTTCTGCTATCTCTTTCAACTTCTCATCTTTCAACTGACCCTCACGGATTTCTTTCTCCAAGGTAGGTTCAACTGACATTTCCACCACATTGTTGGCAAAACATAGATTAAGATATGCCATTTCAGCCCTCAACTCTGCTGACATGCGTTCCACTTGCAGACCGTTTGCGTAAGTTTTTCTGCTCAAGGCATCGGCCACGACATTGGCCTTTCCTGGGTGATAGTGTACCTCTAGATCATAGTCTTTGATCAATTCTAGCCAACGGCGTTGCCTCAAGTTCAGATCTGACTGGGTAAATATATACTTCAGACTTTTATGATCCGTATACACGTCACACTTATGCCCAACCAGATAATGTCTCCATATTTTCAGAGCATGGACCACAGCTGCTAACTCCAAATCATGAGTTGGATAGTTCACCTCATGCTTCCTCAGCTGTCTAGACGCGTAGGCAACTACTCTTCCTTCTTGCATCAGAACACATCCAAGTCCCAGACGAGATGCATCACAATAGATGGAGAAACTTTTGTTCAAGTCTGGCAGAACTAGGACTGGTGCTGAGGTTAATCTCTTCTTTAACTCTTCAAAGTTTGCTTGGCATTTATCAGACCACACAAACTTAGCGTTCTTCTCTAACAAGGCAGTCATAGGCTTTGCGAGCTTGGAGAATCCTTCAATGAACCTCCTATAATACCCGGCCAAACCCAGGAAACTTCGGATTTCACTGGCATTAGTTGGCGGGTTCCAATCCAACACATCTTGCACCTTGCTAGGGTCAACGGATATACCTCCGTTAGAGATAACATGCCCTAGGAAAGAGACTTCTTTCAGCCAAAATTCACATTTGCTCCTCTTGGCATAGAGTTGATGCTCTCTTAGCTTCTGCAGAACCATCCTTAGATGTTCAGCATGATCATCTTCTGTTTTAGAGAACACTAAAATGTCATCTATGAACACCACCACAAACTTATCTAGGTACTCCATGAACACTTTATTCATCAGATACATGAAGTAGGCTGGGGCATTGGTCAGACCAAAAGACATCACTGTATACTCATACAGTCCATACCGCGTGGTGAAGGCGGTCTTAGGAATGTCTGAGTTCCGGATTTTCAACTGGTGATACCCAGATCTGAGATCTATTTTAGAGAACACACATGCGCCTCTAAGCTGGTCAAATAGATCGTCTATCCGGGGTAGAGGGTATTTGTTTTTAATGGTAACCTCATTTAAAGACCTATAGTCCACACACATCCTCTGGCTACCATCTTTCTTATCCACAAAGATCACTGGTGCTCCCCAAGGAGAAGCACTAGGACGTATATACCCTTTCTCTAACAACTCCTTAAGCTGTTTCTTAAGTTCTTCTAATTCATTTACCCCCATTCTATATGGTCTTTTAGATATTGGTGCAGTTCCAGGCAGTAATTCAATAATGAACTCAACATCGCGATCAGGTGGCATACCTGGCAGATCATCAGGAAAGACATCAGGGAACTCGTCCACCACCCGATCTTGCTCTGCACCACTAGCATCCATCTGGTTGACCGTGGCAGTTGGCTGCTCTTTTAACACCACTTGCACACAGATTCTGTCTCCCTTAGGTGTAGTTACAACAACTGACCTCTCTTGACACTGAATGACAGCCCCATGTTGCTTCATCCAGTCCATACCCAAGATGAGATCTATACCTGCTGTTCTTAGCACTATAGGCTTTACTTTAAAGTCTACCCCCCTTAGGTTGACACTAGAGGTGGGGCTCCAAAAATTTGCAGGCATACTACCCCCTGGTGAGTTTACTATGATTGTTTCTTTCATTGCACACAAAGGCACACCATGCATTCTAACAAACGACTGTGAAATGAAAGAATGCGAAGCACCAGAATCAAAAAGTATGGTTGCTGGGATTGAGTTGATGCTGAACGTACCCATCATAACATCCGGTGCATCCAGGGCACTCTCGGCAGCTACATGATTCACCCGTCCAGTGTGAGGTGGGCGAGCATTCTGCTTCTGAGCTCCTGCCTGGTTCTGTGGGGCCTGGGGGTTCTGCTTCTTGGGGCACTGGTGAGCGTAGTGTCCTGACTCCCCGCAACGGTAGCAAGCGTTGGGGTTCTGCTGAGCTGCATTCTTCATGGGAGCGGAGTTGGGTGCTCCCTGGCGTGATGCTTGGCTGCTCTGCTGAGGCTGGAACCTTTGTCCTCCTGGCTGCTGCTGGTAGCGCTGACCACCTGACTGCTGCTGATGTGGAAGGCGCTGCTGGTTCTGGTTGCCCTGGGGGTACTGTCCCCTGTTCCACTGGTTGCCTTGACTCCTCTGGGGGTAGCCTTGCTGAGGGTTGGTTCGGGGACGAGTGTTGCTCCCCGATGACTGGCCTTGGAAGCTTCTTTTCTTTGCCTCCATTTCCTTCCTCTTGTTGTCAATAACTATCGCCCTATTGACCAGGGCCTGATAGTTCGGGTAGGTGTTGGACATCAACTGGAGTTGCAACCCATCATACAGACCATTTAGGAAACGGCGCTGTTTGTCCTTGTCATTGGCCACATCCTGGGGGGCATAACGCGATAGCTGAGCAAACTTGTCGCGGTACTGCGCCACTGACATGGACCCTTGCTTCAGAGAGCGGAACTCCTCTTGCTTCAGTTCCACAAGACCATCTGGGATGTGATAGGATCGGAAGTTCTCCTTGAACTCCTGCCATGTAACAACTGGGGCCTCTTGGGGACGGCCGAACATGAACGCATCCCACCAGTCCTGTGCAGCTCCCTGCAATTGCCCCGAGGCATAGAGCACCTTCTCATAGTCGGTGCACTGGGCAATGTTCAGCTGTTTTTCCACTGCACGGAGCCAGTCATCCGCCTCCAGTGGTTCAGAGGCGTGAGTGAACACAGGTGGATGGCCCTTCAGGAACTCTCCTCGACGGTCCCTGACTTGAAGAGGCTGAGGTGCGGCAGCGGGCGCCTGATCCAGGCGGTTCATCATGGCGTGCATCAGTTGATTCTGCGTGGCCATCAACTGCTCGATGGTCACTGGCGGCGGTGGCGGTGGCGGGTCCATAGGAGCACCACGCCCACGGCCACGGCCTCTCCCGCGTCCACCCCTTGCTGCCATCTGCTCACCAACAAATGCGCAAGAGTTAGACCTTTATATCCAACATAGGAAGTATATATGACATAAATGAACATTGCTGAAAATTTCTGTGCACATCTTTGTCGACAGCAGCACACTAAAACGGGCATAACTCGAGCTACAGAAATCCAACAGGGATGAACCAGACATCGTTGGAAAGATTAAGAAACCGGCTACAACTTTCGTATAGAACACTTTTTCAGATTCGGCCAGATTCTGGGCCGAAAACAGCATTGAACAGAACCTGTTCTGGACGACAGACTGCGTAGAAACATCGACTTTAAACCGGCATATCTCCCAGATCCGAACAGATAAGGACTTGGTTCCAGATTTGTTTGAAAGGTACATCAGTCTAGATACTCCCACAAAAATTTGACAATTTTTGGGGTCACGGATTAAGAGATACACAGATTTAAACACAGGCTGCTCCAGAAAACAGCAACACAGACATAGGAGATAAGCAACTTTATAACATAAGAAGATGTTTAACTTGGAGAAGCACGGACATAACCCATACTTCACCTCACACAGACAAAGATCCAAACAAACATAGTTCACCAACATAAGTAACACAAACACCACAGGTTCACATAACACAAACTGAAACTTAAAACAACGTGTCTAAACGAGGTAACTGATCGTGGTAGGCAAGCTACTGGGCTCCACCGGGGGCATCGTTGGCTCTGTACTTCTTCTTGTAGACAGTTGCATAGTCTAGCTCACCGCGAAGGTAATCCACTTCGCGCTCCAAACGCCTTATCACCTTCTGAGCCGCACGCAGGTCATCTTGCACCTTGTCGGCCTTCCTATGCACCTCGTATGCATGCTGGGCAGTAGAGACCAGAACCGGGTACTCCACTGGAGGGAGCAGGGTTCGCCACGAGCCCTCCATGTCACTTTGGGGCAGGTAGCGGTAGCGATCATGCCTCATCATCTGGAAGCGAAGGCCATGGTAGTGCAGGTAAGCATCCTGCGCCGCGTCCTCCATACTTGCGAGGGCATCACTACGCTTGGTGGTAGTCCTGTGAGCTGACTCTATGACATGGGCTTGATCAGCAGCTTTCCAACCTGTAACCATCAGGTCGGACTTCCAGTATGTAGCCTCCAACGGGTGGGTGTACTCTCCGCAGTGGTATTGGAGTTTAGCCTCCAAGTCCGGGTAGTACTCCTCCAGCAGACGAACCAGCATACTATGGTAGTACGCTGTCTCGTCGGGCTTCTTAAACATGAAGCGACGATCCCAACCAAGGTCTTCCACCACCTGCGCTGCTGGGGAGGCAGGGGGTGCTGGTGCCGAAGCTGACGAAGCGGCGGGAGAGTGTACCACCGGGTACACTGGCACGAAGGCTGGCGCCGCAGGAGCTGGTGGAGCGTCAGGTGCTGCAGGAACGGGTGCCTCTGGAGCAGGGACCTCAGGCGCTGGCGCCTCAGGCTCAGGCTCCACTGGGACTGGCACCTCCGGAGCAGGCACCTCCGGAGCCGGAGACTCGGGAACTGCTGCAGGGGGCGGGGATGGCGCTGCTAGCTCCTCAGAAACTGCTGGAGTAACGGTCAACTCTTCATCCTCCGCGAAGACGTCGTTGGAGGAGCTGGAGGAACCATCACTGTCGGGGATGTGAACCACAGGGGGAGCAGGCTGGCTGGTGAAAAGAGCACGGTAGGCGCGGGCGTTCATGCGAGGCATCCTGATGTTAAAAACAAGGTAAGATAAGCGGAAACAATTAGTTTTATGCAAAAGGATAAGAATAAGAAGCAGGTATAACTTTTAATAAAGTAACGAGTTAATAAAAATAAGCGTGAACAGGTAACAAAAAGGTGTTAGACGGCCATTTCCTATCTAGGCTTGCGTCCTACAGTCAACAAAGCTCTGATACCAATTTGTCACACCCCAATTTTAAGGATAAAACTGAGGCGGAAAACTCATGTGTGCCCAGGAAACAATCACACACATAAGTAGACAAATTACAAGAGTGGCATCATCACAGTGTTTATTACATCACGATAGTATTAAAACAAAGTCTGACAACACACTGAAACACAGATCACTGAACTTGTACACAAACTACGCCACAGGGAAACGTCGACTGGGGGAGCAGCTAGCCTAGAAGTCTTCAGGAAAGTCGCCAACTGCACCTTCATCTGTTACCCATCCGTGATTTTGCCCAAAAAGAAGATAAACAACAAGCGTAAGTACTCCACGTACTTAGCAAGCTAACATAGGGTTCATGAGGCTCAAAAAGGCTGACACTGTCTGACTGCAGTTAACTTTTAAGTTGGCAAAGTTTTAGCTTTTAAGGTAAACGAGTATTGTGCTTAACCCTTAACCCATGATCCATATGTCCAACCAAGATAAATGATTCACCATAAGAGCACCATCAACATAAAGTATCATTTAAATAAGTATCATAGCTCTGCTAGTTTTCCGGGCCGCTCGTGACCGTGAGCACGGCTGTTATAACAGTTTTACACTCTGCAGAGGTTGTGCATCTTTACCCACAAGCCGTGTTACCCTTGTGCCCGAGGCGGCCAACCTCTTGACCCACTTCCGAGGTAGATCGGCAGGGCACACTATGAAGCCTTTCGCTGGTTCGTCTAACTGGTCAGGGCCGCTAGGTTTCCTTGGCAGGCAGATGTAGCAACCCCCCTTTCCTATGGCACAAGGCCATCGCAGCTATACACATAGGAACAGGGGCAGCCCTACACCCAAAGTGGCAAGCCCCTTTTGCGCCCTTTCGGGTCGCCGCTGCCGAGTTAGAAAAGGTCCAGTTTACTGAGCTAAAACCAGAGCCATATAGCACTCATGGTAGCACTGTCAATCCCAGCTTTTGCTAACAGCAAGTTTTATTAACCGTTTAACACGTATCATCATAAGAACATATTCATCATTGGACTGGATCGTTTATAAGTCAGTTAGCACTAGCAAAGCTACCCACATGCATATATCCCACGGGAACAAGAGCATCACAGATCAAAAAGCTAAGTGGGTTTTCTAAGGTTGCTCAGTTGGACACATGCATAAATGAGTGATTAACGTAAAGTGTATAGGTAAACAAGGAGATCCCATGCTAACTTGCCTTGGTTGTCGAAAGGTTGATCCTCCTGCTGATCACTGAACGAGGGGTCCTGGTCGTACCACACTGACTCACCGTCTACTCGATCACAACATCACCACGCATTCTAGGTGCAACCATACACGATGCAAACAAGGCTATTATTAGAACAATACACCAAACAGTAATAAACTGAAATAAAACTTTGATAAAACTGATGTACGCATCTCTACGATCACAACAAGCTTAGGTTCATCGAAAACGGAGTTACGGTGTGAAAGATACGGCCGAAACGGTATATACAACGCCCTAAACAAGATTAACTTGGACCCTAAAGCTAAACTGTACAAAACAGGTTAACAGGGGTATAAACAGATAGAGCACTAAATTACGAAGCTAACGCAATTTGAACGGGTCAAATCGGAGCTAAAACGTGGATTTTATAAGCAAAACAATGTAGTGGCATTTCTGTAAATAGTTTGAATTGCATTTGGATTTAAACCGAAATTTAAATTGAATTTTAAACCAATACCGCAGTCAACTGGACTGCGCCTCAATTTCTCCGAAACACAGGGGCCTGGTTGCAAGATTTTCCAGGCACAGGGAATAGTGCCTGGTGGAGTGCGGGTTGGTTCCCGGCTTCTCCAGGGGCTCTTTAGCAAGATGGCCAGCGAAAGGGTATCGCCGATCCTCGGCCGCCGGATCGGAGATGGGCGGCTCGGATTAGATCCAGGGGAAGTGCACGCGTGGGCGAGCCGGCGGCGCGCCGCGCGCGGGGCTCTGGCCGCGACGCCGCGGGGTGTCGCGACGGCGTGCGCGCACCCGCCATGGGCGACACGCGGGCGCTTGCGGACCCGGCCGAAGGAGGCGCCCCGAGACAAACCAAGAGAAAGGAGAGAGAGCGGAGCTCGAGGGGGTTCTTACCGCGGCTAAAGAGGCGGCGAGGAGGCTCGGGTGATGGCTCACGGCGAGGGGCGGCGGGGATCCGAACGCCGGCGTCGGAGCTGCGAGCACACGACGGCGGTTAGGGCCAAAACCGAGCACAACGAAAGAGGAAGAAAGTTCGGCGGCTTCACCGTGATGCGGTGGAGCTCGGAAGAGGATGCAATCGGCCGGAGAAGCACCGAGACGCCGGGACGACGGCGGCGGGCGGCGGCAATGGCGCGGGGGCTTCGGCGGCGTGGCTCTGTGCGGCGCTGCGGGAGTGGGAGAGGGAAAAGAAGGAGCGGGGTGCGGCGCATCCGCTAAATACCCGAGGGCGAGCGCGAGGTCGTGGGAGCGGCGCCGCACGACGCGCGGACGACGCGGAGCGCGGCGGTTGCGCTCGGGACGGCGCGCGAGGAGGGGAAGAAGGAGACTGACACGCGGGCCCTGGATGTCAGCGAGAGAAGGGAGGGAGACGCAGCGGTTCGCGCGGCGCGGCGCGAGCAGGCCGGCCCACGGGCCGCGCAGCGAAGAGAAGAAGGGAGGGAGGCCCAGCGCGCGGGAGGAAGGGGCAAGGAGGGGCGCGCCGGCGGTTGGGCCGCCAGGCCGCCTGGGCCGAAACGAGGGAGGGAAGGAGGGAGAAAAAGAAAGAGCTTTTCAATTTATTTCAAGGCTTTTCAAAACATTTCCAAAAGGAGTTTGAATTCAAACTAAATTTTGGCAAAAACCAGTCACTCCAATAAATCCAGTGCATCAGCATGAATGCATAAACATGTTGCCACCATTATTTTTAATTCAACAAAAATTATTTAACCCCTAGGTTAAATGCTCACAAAAACCTAATTAAATCATTTCCCACCTATTTTGTTTTGGAGAAAATTTTAGGGTGTTACATGTCGTCATTGTACTTGGGTTTCACTATTTTTGTAGAACTTTATTTATGTACGAATGAATCAAACGATACATAAGGAGAAATCCATCATTATGAAAGGTGCAAGGGCCCGGGACAAATTAAGAACAAATTTCTATTTCCATGTAAGCATAAACATGTAAATGGTAAAAATTCAGCTTGGTTTAATCCTTCAAACTATTTCAATAGGTCTACTAAACAACCCCCCCCCCACCCCCCACCCCCCCTCCCTCCCCCCCAACACACACACACACACACCCCTTGAAAAATGATTTTTTTTGTCTTTTTCTTTCTTTGCAACCATGGAGTTTTGGATTTGATTTTTTTAGGAGATAAACTACATGATATCTGATGTTGGAAAATATATATTTTATAAGATTTTAAGCATTACTTTTGTGCGATCTAATATATATATCTCTTGGGTAGATTTAATCATATCCTATATATGAAAATAATCTTTAAATATACTTAATGTATTTTATAAGATGAGCTTGGCCTATAATAATCTTCTATATTACCTCGCAAAATTTTGAACCTGAAATTAACATACGTGCGCAGAATAAAAAGAAAAAGGACAAATCTCAATAGACAAGCTAATTAAAATAATTTAGGAGAGTAAATCAAGCAAACACTACACAAAAAATATTTGTAGCAACATTTTATTTGAATTCATTTTGTAGCAACATTTTGTAGGGGCGACGTTGTTATGAGCCGCCCCTAAAAATAGCTCGGATTTGTAGAGGCGGCTCAACATCCAGCTGCCCCTAGAAATAGGGGCGGTTCTATATTTAGCCACCCCTATAAATAGACATTGAATAATTAAATTAAGTACTAAAATTTGTTTTTTAAACAATCTCGGATGAAGAAACAACCAAACAAAAGTTCTAGGTCTTGAAAAGTTATAGAACTTTGATGTTTACAACTTTTTTATTTGAATTCACCTTTGTCATAGAAATCTGCATTTGAATTTGTCCAATCTAAAATTCAAAATTTTTAAACAACCTTGGATGGAAAAATAACTAAAATAAAAGTTGTAGATCTTGAAAATTTATAGAACTTTGATGTTTACAACTTTTTTTATTTGAATTCATCTTGTCATAGAAGTCTACGTTTGAATTTATCAAATTTAAAATTCAAAATTTTCAACCAATCTCGATGGAGAAACAACCAAAACAAAAGTTGTAGATCTCAAAAAGTTATGCAACTTTGTAGTTGACCACTTTTTTATTTGAATTCATCTTGTCATAGAAATCTATATTTGAATTTGTCAAATTTAAAATTCAATTTTTTTAAATTAACTCGGATTGAGAAACAACCTAAATAAAAGTTGTAGACCTTGAAAAGTTACGTAACTTTGTAGTTGAGCACTTTTTGATTTGAGTTAGTTTAGGATCTCAAACACTTAATTTAAACTTAATTTAGTATAATATGAGTAGACCCAAAATTCAATACAGATACAAGTGACTATGAGGTGCAGTGGTAGAGAAGGTTATGCGTGATTATGCTCGCGGATTATGTTCAATTTTTTGCCCCAAAAATGGGTGGGCTAGGTGGTTTGAGTTTTTGCTATTTTTTGGGTTTTTTTGCTAATTTTTTTTGGGGTTTTAAAAATCTAGAATCATTATTGCGAAAATTAACCCCTACAAATCGATTTATAGGGGCGGTTGGCCAACCGCCTCTACAAATCAGTGATTTGTAGAAGCGATTGGGTAGCGACGACGGCTGGCCTAACCGTCCCTACAAAGTATAGTTGGCCAACCGGGCCGCCCGGTACGGCACTAGCACGGGCACGATCAAGCACGGCCCGGCAAGGCACGACACGATGCAGCACGGTGGCATGCCGTGTCGTGCCAGATCGTGCCAGCGTGCTGAAGCACAGGCCCAGGCACGACCCTACAAGGGCTTAACCGTGCCGTGTCGTGCCGTGCCTGATGGCACGACAGCCCGTCAGTGCCCGTTCTGGCACAGGCACAGCTGCCTAGTGCCTAACACAGGATTTTACACAGATTCAAGACAGACATATCAAAAGACACAAAGTAGTTGAGAAATAGAAATATATTAGGAGCTTGTGCAATGGCTGCGTCATTAAAAACCTGCCTAAGTAAAACTCACCCTTGTGAGATAAAACCTTAGGCACGAAAAGAGTACAGCCAAGCCCCAAGTTCAAATGTTCAATGTCCTTACCTCAATGTCCAAGTTCATATTACAGTCCATTACATAACATGATAACTGATAAAATTCAAGCTAATCTAGATAAAGTTCTTCAAATGCTTCTTCCATCTCCTTGTCCTCCACACAGTGCTGCAACCTTTCCTCTGCCATCTCCCAGTCCTTGATGCAGGTGAGCATCTCCACCATCTCTGTCTTCAGCCTCCTCCGTCGCTCCTTGATGATCCTGCTAGTCATACTAAAGGTAGATTCTGAAGATACGGTAGACACAGGAACAGTTAAAACATCTTTAGCCATGATGGACAACACTGGATATGTCAGTTTGTGCTCATGCCACCATCTCAGGATGTCAAATGAATCATCCAACTAGCTAACAGTGTCACAATCCAAATAGTTAACAAGTTTAGAAGCATTAGAAGCTGTAGAAGTAGCAGCATGCAGCAAAGCAGTAGCAGATGTATCTCTAGATAAATTAAGACTATAATGCAACAGTGAAGAAGATGTACCACCACCAGAAGAACTAGAATCATCATCATAAATTTCATCCCATGCAGACCTTTTCTTACCAGTAGGGTTTTGGGGAACAGTCCTACTCAACCTAACAGAACCATATTTCTCCTCATATTTATTGTAGACTTCAGTAAGCCTAGCTCTAGTGTCAACCTGATAAGCACTATAATCAGTGCTTGTAAGGTTCATCAACCTCCTCAACACTTTTGAGAAACCTTTCATCTTAGCTCTAGGGTCCAAGATGAATGCAAAAGAATACAGTAAAGGTATGTCCCTCTAGTATTTATTATACTTATCTATCATAGGTTGAACTACATTTCTCAGGTGAATGTCATTATCATAATTTTTCAGGTGTATAGCAATTTTAACAAGATAATGAATCATAAGTGGTGAGGTAGGATAGTAGATACCAGACAAGGCAACTGTAGAATCATAGAACAATTCAAGAAACTTAAATACCTTATCAGCCATTGACCAATGCTGTTCATTTAAAAGCAACTGTCCATCATCAGTTCTAGGATAGTTAGCTTGTATGAAAGTAGATAAATGTTCTTTATGAGGAAGCAAGCTCTTAAGCATAAGGTATGTAGAGTTCCATCGTATGTCCATGTCTAACTGAAACTTTCTAGGCCTAATACCAGCTGCTTGGCAGAATCTTTTATATGCAGCTATTCTCTGGTTAGATGAGTTTAAATATGATATTGCAACCCTAAACCTCTCAATCAAAGGCTTAAGAGCTTCAAGTGCTTCCTTGACAATCAAATTGACAATATGACATGCGCAACACTGATGCAAGAACAAAGAAGTAATAGCAGATTCAGGTTGCAGTGCATCATCTAAAGGTACATCAATACCAAGATATGTAGACAGAATAGGTCTAAGTGTACGCATAGCAGAAACATTAGATGAATCATTGTCCAAAGTAACAGCAAACACTTTTTTAAGCACACCATAATCAGAAAGAACAGATGCAATTCTATCAGCTATGTTCTGTCCATTATGAGAACAATCAATAAGAACAAGACCAAGCACTCTTTTCTCTAGTTGCCAATCAGAGTTTATGAAATGAGCAACAACACTTAGGTAGTACTCTTTGGCATTACCGGACCATATATCAGATGTAAGGCGCACACAGTTAACAGAATCAGAAGATAGTAGCTCAACAAGCTTAGATTTACGTTCAGTGAACATTTTCTCAATGTCTCTAGTGGTTGTTTGTCTAGACATAGCATGGAACTTAGGGTTGTGAGCATTTTTAATGTAATCCTCAAATGCAGCAGATTCACCAAAACTAATAGGGATATCTACCCTAGCAAGCAATCGACACAGTTCATCTCGAGCACGTAAAGGACAATACTCCCAGTTACGCAAACTACCATCAGGATTAAAAGATATTTGAGACTGAGAAAGGTTGCGGCATTTCTCACGCCTCTTAAAGCATTTCAGCCGGTGACGCCGGAGGTGACCAGTGCCACCACTAGAATAACCAGAGTATGTCTTGTTGCAGTGGAGACAAACAACACCATACCTGATTAACTTACCATTTGGGCCTTTTTTGAAAAGCTTTTTGAAGTCCTCCCACACATCAGAGGTAGAAGAACGTGTTACCTGACCGCCGTCGTCGTCGTTCTCGTCAACCTGGGCGGCGGCGCCTTGGTCTTCTCCTCCACCACCGTCTTCTACAGCATCGACGTCGATCGGATCTCCATCACGAGCTCCAGATCCACGACCGAAGAGCTCTTCAAAGTCTTCATCTCCCATGTCGTTGTCCTCCTCAGCTCTAGGGATGTCGTCGTCCTCCTCAGCTCCGTCGTCTCCAGTGGCACTGACCTCCACCGAGGGGGGTCGTGGTGCCATTCTACTGCACAAAAAACATCACAACATCAAATACAAAACAAAAAAGTGAGCTAAGAGATAGATGTAGGGTTAGGGTTACGGATTTCTTACCTCAAGGTTAGGGTTTGGGATCCAGATCCATTCGCCGGTGATGTAGACGCAGCTCCGAGCTCCTGCGCATCAAGGGATTTGAAAACAAAAAAAAGTTAGGGTTTCGAATCACATCGGAAGAAAACAACAGACGGACGACGGATGCTCACCTGCATCTTCGAAGCGCAGACGCTGCCGGAGGACGAGGAGAAGGGTTGGGGTTGCGGTTGCGGCCGGCGGTGACTTTTCGCCGCACGTTGCGGCCGCGGGGAGCTTCACCGGCTCCAGACGGCATCGAAGACGGAGAGGAGAGGACTAGAGGAGTCGAGGTACTCGAGGAGACGATTTAGGGTTTCGATTTGGGGGGAGGGGGCACCGACCGACCGATTTTTATAGCTGGGGGAAACAATGGCGAGATCCAATGGCTGGGAGACGAGGAGTCCAGGGATCCAACGGCTGTCGTTGCTCCCAGCCGTGCCTAAGCCGGGCCAGGCCAAATGTCGTGCCGTGCTCGTGCCTGGCCCGTGGGCCGAATGTGAGGCCCAGGCACGACACGGCACCGTGCCCGTGCTTGGCACGACACGTGAGGCAGCGGGCCGGGCCATTCGTGGGCCGTGCTTTTGCGTGCCGTGCTCGTGTCGGCCCAGCGGGCCTGGCCCATCTGGTCAACTATACTACAAAGTATCTGGAGATGCCCCTCCAAAACATTTATGTAGTAGCGAAAACTACTTGTTCAAATAAAGGACTACGCGATGAAGTCAATTGTCCATAGTAGTAAAAACATACATTCCCTTATTAGTTGAAACATATCGTCTCACATACCGTGTAGGTAATTTCCCAAAGTAGTAAATTCAAGTAGTTTTTTTATGTGGGCGTACAATTTCAGGCCCGTTTGGAACACCAGAATTCAAAACACACTAGAATAAGAAAAAAAATGAGGAATTATGTAGGAACACATTTGCAAAATAGAGGATGTGGAAAATATAGAAATTTTAAAGGAATGATTGTTTGGAATGAAACATCGTAGGAAAAAATGTATGAATTTTACCAAGAGATTGAGATGCCATTTGGAGAATAAGATTATCATAGGAACCATACACAAAATTCACTGGGGATCAATCCAATTTCACAAGAAAGACACGAATGGGGAAAAAATTCCCGCATTCCAATCAAGGCCCTATAAAAGTACTTTGGAACAAATGAAGGAATTCTAGAGGATTGGAATCCTACAAGAAACTCCCTATGAAGCCCTTTAGACAAAGGATTTGGTTGTTACAAATCCAATGAAACTCCTATGCAATGTCTTGTTTTATAAGAATTTTGGAGAAATTCTGCCAAGAAGTTGAACCTTATGGAAAGTTTTCTTCGACACACTTTTTCTCACCTAGTTCATGTATTTTTCTAATGTTTTTCTATATTTTTTTAATCCACAAGAGGTTCAAGATGCTAGGGCATTCAATTCCTATGTTTTTCCCCATTACAATGTTTTTCAAATCAGCCCTGCTTTCCGATGAGGCCTATGGATGCTAAGTTTCCTATATTTTTTCCGAAAATAGCAGAGATAGAAAATTTTGCTGCACTATTTTTATGCTCTATTCGTGAACCAAGGACATAAACAGTATCAGTTCCTGTAGAATTCATAATCTTTGTCCACCAAAGAAAAGTCGTAATAGCAGTGTACTCCCTCGGTCCTCAAAAAAATACAACTCTAGCACAATAATATGATTTAGGAACTGTTTGGATCCCACTCACTAAACTTTAGTCACTAAACTTTATTTACTTTTAGTAGTAACACCTTTACTAAAAGAGACTAAAAGGAACTAAAAAGATTTTTTAGTCCTTTTTTAGTGGGGATGTTTGACATTTTAGCCACTAAAAGTGACTAAAGTTTAGTGAGTGAGATCCAAATATACCCTTAGTACGTTAACTTTAACCAATTATAGATTAGAAAATATTAATATTTATAATACCAAATAAATATCATTACAAAATATATTTTTATAATAAATTAATTTGATGCTATAAACATAAATAATATTTATTAAAAATTTAGTTAAACGTAAATCATTTACATGACATGTAATCTATAGTTATATTCTTTCGTAGACCGAGGTACTCTCTCCGTCTCTTTTTAAGTGTCGTCCGGAAAGCGTGTGTGTGAGAGAAATACGGATTTTTAGACATACTTATTTAGAGACGGAGTGAGTACATGTTTTCCGGAAGTAATTAATACTCCTGCACCGAGTAGATCCAACCAATTGCTAAAATTAGCAACTGCTCTCCTGCAGCTTATCTGGATTTATTATTAACAAGGACACGTTGCTGGCCACCACCACCTGCAGGAAGGCAGGCAGCAGCATCCGATATTACTGTACATCGTGATTGGTGACGCCATCAAATTTTGTCGTATCCAGCCGCCCTACGTCAGCCCTGCCCTACGTCCCCGACAACGCCCTTGCTTTGCAGTTAAAGCGACAGGCCCCGGCGGTCCCCACATGTCAGTGTGTGAGACTTGGGCCCGCGCCAACCGTCCCGGTCGGCCGTCGGTAGAAAAATCGTCAAACCCCATCCCGTTTACGTTTACGTCTATATAAACAGGTGCAAGGAACAGACGCCGCTCGCATCGATGCTTTCCTGGAGCTGGACGAAAAAAAAAGTCAACCGGCAGCCACCATTTCTTGCACAAATAATGGAGCATCCTTCCATTCACAGCTTCTACCTGTACAGCGAGTACGTGGCAACAGCGGCCGGCGGCGCCGCTGCGACGTCGTCGTCGTCCTCCTCCTCCTCCGGTTCCGACTCGCTTCCGTTCGGCATGGTTTGCGGCGGCGACGAGGCGCCCGCAACCGTGCCGTGGTGCGCCGCGGATGCCGAGCTGGCCTCGGTGCGGCCGGCGGTTGCCGCGGGCGCGGGGCAGCTGCAGGCGCCTAGCAAGGGCGCGTTCATCGGCGTGCGGCGGCGGCCGTGGGGGAGGTTCGCGGCGGAGATCCGCGACTCCACGCGGAACGGCGCGCGGGTGTGGCTCGGCACCTTCGACAGCGCCGAGGCCGCCGCGATGGCCTACGACCAGGCGGCCCTGTCCGCGCGGGGCGCCGCGGCCGCGCTCAACTTCCCCGTGGAGCGCGTGCAGGAGTCGCTCCGAGCGCTCGCGCTGGGCGGCGGCGCGGCCGGTGCCTCCGCGGGGGGCTCGCCCGTGCTGGCGCTCAAGTCGCGGCACTCCAAGAGGAAGCGGCGCAAGAAATCCGAGCTTCTGGCGGCGGCAGCAGCAAAAGCCGCGGCGTCGGGCAGGAGCAGCAAGAGCAATAACGCCGCCGCCGCGGCGGCGGCGGCGGCCGAGCAGCAGCGCTTCGTCGTGGAGCTGGAGGACCTCGGCGCCGAGTACCTGGAGGAGCTCCTCAGAATCTCCGAGAGCTAGCTAAGTGATCACTGATGCGCGCGCACGCGTCCGCAGAATTCAAATTAAGGTAGAGCTTGGGCCTTGAAGAATCAATCATCAATAGTGCAATGTCCAAGCCTCCGAGTGCTAGCTCAAGTGCTCAACTAAATCCCAAAACTTTCCTAGTACAAAATACCCCTTGCTTTCCACCAGGGAAAAGAGAAAAGGTACATATGTGTGCAGTTTGAGCGGCTACCTGAAATCCAATGTGCAATATTATTGGTATCATATGACAGAGATGATGAACAATAGTATCCGTTTACATACAAGTGACAAGTGACGAGCAATTTGATGTCCATCCTATTCTAATCTAGGACTTTGTCATCCTGTACACTGTGCACACTGGGATTGGTCCAGTACATATGCCACCCTAGATGCATGCATCATTTGCATGGCCCGGATACATAATTATCCCTCGATCTGTAGGAGTATATATATATATATAAACAAAAGTTGCCCACCTTTTTACTACATGTCAATATAATATACATGGTGCCATCAGTATTATTGGATTTTTGTGCTCTGTCCTAGCTTGTCCTTGATTGACATATGTACAGAATAGATGTACTGGAGTGCCATCTTAATTTCTTCTTTGGATTCTCTCGCTGATTATTTATCTTGGATTTGGTTTTAATCTGTTTTTTATGCATTGGATTTTACTTGGTTTCATGTCGAATAATGTTCACCAAGTCATCCTCAGTTTCATGTTCTAGTTTTTCACACCTCAGTATTTTGAAAACAGTGCAGAAGAGTTTCATCCTCATAAAACTATCTCTACTTTTATGAAACTCTTATCATCTATTTCTTCATCAATACATTATCACATCAGCGTATTTAATTAATGCCTATAAAACTCTATGAAACTCTCATTTAGATTGACCTCAACACTCGCTCCTGGACATATATATGGTGTAGCAGTTCATACTTCCTACATATATATGGGCCACACACCTTAATTTTGGCGATGCTTTAATTTGCATTTGTTGACAGAAAAAGGTAAACATAGAGCAAAGTCCTTTGGATCTAAATACTCCAGGGGTGTATGTATGCAAAAGTAGATTCATAAGTCAATTATTCGTAAAGGAGGGGATGCAATTTATTGTTCGAATTACTCACATTTTCCATTTCTTGGGTTGTGGTAGGTAACTGCTAACTTTAAACAGATGTACCAATGTACCATGCAAGGTAGGGCCATACAATGAGTTTTGTTTCAATTCTCCTTATAATAAATAAACTCAATGTTCACTGTTATCTCTTTACATTTTGAGCCATTTTATTTGAGCTCCAGTTTTCTTTTCCTGCTATTTCGTTAGACTTACATTTGAACTAACCCCAATGAATAAGGGCAGGAAACAATCTTTTTTATAAGTTCATACATAGGGCAACGATTTATAGCCATCATTTCAAGAGTGCATACAGTTCTAAGGCTCATTCCTCATTATATTTATACAAATCACTTTGAGTTTTTTCAATCACAATTTGTGCCTTCTCAATAAACTTCAGTTGGATCAGTTTGTAGATGCAATGGTTCTGGAATACTGTATTTTGACCAAGATGGGTAACCGGTACTCAAAGGTAATAAGTATCAGGCGGGTGGTAATAAATGCACTTCGGCATGAAATTATTTGGAACGAGCTGACGGCGTCCGCAATGGGTAGCTCATAAGCTAGCTCTTAATATTTTTTTCATATTTTAATAGAAGAAAGAGAAGATCTAGCTCTTGATCAAGAGCTAGACTTATACACACATTTCGAGATAATGTGAGTATGTTATGTGAGGCTTATTGTATTATGAGCTATTGCTAAAAGCTAATATTATTGGAGATATTGACTTAGAGCTGGCAGCTGACTCTTATTGTTGCGGGTGCCCTTTGCTGGTTCGGGGCTACCTGTTGATCAAGTCCAATTTAGAGTTTTAAAGTTTGGACCTTGCAGTCCCATCTCTCCTTAATTGTAACAGGAAAATACTATCTTAGGGTCACTATACTATATATTAAGTCGCCCTTTTGTGTGTCTACTAGTAGCTATAGATAGGTAGATAAATATCGCAAGAATTTTCTTGAAATTTGACCTGATTGATTGAAGACTGCTGAAGAGTTACTCGCTCGAATCATTGGCATGCATCAACCCTCCATCAGGCCAAGAATGTACTCCCTATGCCTATTAATAACTATTGTTTTCGTTTTCCGAGAAACAACTTTAATTAAATATATATTAAAAATATTAATATTTGTGATACATAACTAGTATCATTGAAAAGATCTTTGAATCTAGTTTTTAATAAATTTATTTAGAGATACAAATATTATATGTATTTTGTATAAATCGAGTCAAATTTGTAACACGTAGCAACGACGACACTTGATAAGGGACGGAGGGAGTATGTTACATGAATATTAAAAGTTTTGTTATTTATAAATTTAATTACATACGGCTATAGCTAGTATATAACTGATTACATTTAATCCTGATAAAGTTAGCTTTGTCATGTGTTTTAATTAAATATTTGGTAAATTTAACTCTAATATATTTTGTTCTTCCTCTATTCCAAATTATAAGATATTTTGGGCTATCTAGATATATAGTTTTTGTTCTACACTTATTGCTCTATTCGGCAGGACTTATAAGTCGACTGGTAAGCTGAAACGACTGATTTATTGTGAGAGGAAAACACTACTCCACTGAATTGTACAGATTAATTAAAGCCAACTTATAGTAAAAACAATGTATCTAGAAACTAAAACGTCTTGTAATTTGAAATAGATGGAGTACTATATTTTAATATGGATTTTCTTGGTTGATTTATATGTGTAATATAGAACAAAAATGGTGATTTAAATAAATATCATGCTTGGTTATGAATAATTAAACACTAGGTAAAACTACAAATAATTCCAAATCTAGCACAAATAGACACATCTATTTTTTAAGAAAAGAATAGGAACTAGTTTTATATTATTCTTTCTAAAAAAATAGTCATGAATTTTAAGAAGTGCGAACACATGGTTGATATGTGCTCTTATGGTTCGTCTTTATGATGAGTGATTGGTCAACAGGCTCACGGGTTGGCATGAGTACAACATGTCTCTTGGTTGTGTTGGTGTGTAGGTGTGGAGCTCAGAGGCCGCAATGGTTGATGACGAGGTGAAGGTCAAGTAGAGACGTGTCATGCCGATGGATGTACCAGAAGTGGCGAAGAGCGGACGTGAGGCTTGAACTGAGGGACCAGAAGGCCGGATGACCAGTTGTGGTAGCTGACACTTGGTGGCAACAAGCAAGAGTACATGAGATGAAGACGTCATCAGTCGAATCAAGACAAAAGGCGATAGCGTCGTGGCACCTAGCGGAGGTCAGACACGGGCTTGCATGGGATGCAAGTGCCGTCAGTCGAGTCAGGGAGGAAGTCGAAGGCGTCGTTGTTGGTGGAGGCTGGACATGCATCAACACCGGTGTCAGCAACGGGGGGTGAGACCCACGCTTCGTCTTTGGCGTGGGTTTGGTAGTTGAGCCTCAGAAAACTACGCCGAAGGATTCTAGCAGGTTTAGGTCACAAAACCTGGGGTGGCCGATTTCTGAGTTTGGGCCTCAAAACTCATGATGGCCTCAAAACCCGGCGGAAGTTCCTATGTGGAACAGGACGACACATGATGACACCACGAGGCTTGCGTTGATGTGCGAAGCTAGCACTGAGAAGGTGGGTGGCTGTCGGGACGACATATGGCGTCATTAGGAGGCTTGCAATGCGGCGAAGCGACCGATGGGTAAGGCGTGTGACCGTTGATGAAGATCCTAACAAAGTTGGACTAGAATGCCCCTAGGGTTGCCTAGTTTGCTCTTGTATCTAGGTGTAGAAGGGGTATTGTGTAAGGGCTATAAATAAAAGATGACACTCCTCATCCTATCTCATCTCTTCAGTTGTTATTTTCTGGCCAGTCTTTCATCTATTAGTCTCTCTCTTTGTAGCTGCTGTTGAGATTCACAGAGACGACAATATTTCCTCTATGTATTTTGATTTCAGGAAAAGAGGTTGTAATCTCCTTGTCGGGGATTGTGCTGAAATCTTTAAGTTTGTGTTTTGTTCTTCGTGTTCTTCAATTTCCACTATTTGCACTTTCACGAGATCTTTTGTTTCGAGGGATGGATTCAAAATTCATTTGAACCATTTTTGTCCATCTTCGTGAGAGACATCTTTTCACCCAAGGATTTTTTTTCCAATTCCTCACGAGCACACAGATCGGGCGGATTTTGTTTTGGATCTCATTTTGCCTGTTTTTCACCGATTTTCTTTGATTCACCGATTTGCAGTTAGATTCGAGCCATGATCTTGTAGGAGTAGCTCACTAACTTTATTTTGATCCCTCATACAAAGTTTGATCCCAAGTGCTATTAATTTGAGGGAGATTGGGTTGACTCAGTGAAAGAATAGTGTTGTGTGTCGAGGTCATCGAACACACCTGTTCTTGGCATCTGACGCGTCCGATGCTAGCCCACTTGTTGTCCAGCTCTGCACGTGGCATCGGATGCTCGCTCATGGCCGAGGCATCAGACGCGCCTACTGTAGCGTCTGACACTCACTCATAGAGCTCCAGAACGCTCCATTTCACATTGGACGCGTCAGGCTGAGTGCATCGGTCGCTGGGTGAGTCAGAGGCCTTTCTGGGGAGGCATCGGACACTAACATCAGACGAATATGGAGCACTATTCATGCGTTCGATGCTCATGCAGTGAAGTTCCAGAAATGTCATGTTCACATCGGACGCGTCAGGGACTTAGGCATCGGATGCTGCCAGAGTCTAATGCTTGCTGTTTCAGCGCAGTTTCGTTCGTAGCTTTTTCCTTCGGCTTGCACTTTGTGTTCTGGCTTTTGCATTGGCTTTTCCACCTTGTCCCGTTGTGCTCCTATGGAACATCCACCCAACATCCTGAGATATGGACATCTAGACAGTCGGATTTGCTTTTAGGGTTTGTTTTGGAACAAAAGACTTTCGATTTCTGCAAAGAAATTTAAGGCTTCCATTCAAACCCCTGATCGTCGTTTTCGGTCGTTCAAGAAGAATAAATGGTTTAAATTATTTAAAACATAAAATCAAATCTGAAACAGTTAGATGTCAAATATGTTCAGTATTGACAGTTCTTCCGTTGTTAAATATTTGTAGTCTTAGAGTTGTATGGCCAAAAACAAACACGTGAAACCAGTTAGTTGGCCGAAAATTGGTAGTCACTATGTGATTTGTTATGATGATATTTTTTTCATGATCTATAAAACTAGAAAAATTTATATTTGGCACTAATATATCTATGTAGTACATGAAAGTGTATCTATATTCCTATCATGCGTTTTGGTGCTATAGTGATAATGCAAACAATAACGTCTAATATGAATGGTGAAGTAATAATTTCAATTTTACTTAAGTGAAAAGTGCAGTCGGAAAAAGGTGCCCCCTCCCTCCCCCCCCCCACCCCCCACAAAAAAAAAATGCACAACAAGGGTTGTGGCTTAAAGGCCTTGAATTTGGAAGCATATCATTTGTTTTCTAAGTTCTTTCGAATATAATTGAATAATAGGTGTCTAACTGCACAAAAGTCACTAATCTCGACCCAAAGTTTTATAAAATGAGTACTTTTTTGTCAGTGGTTAGAAATTCTGGTTCTGACCGGATCCGACAGGTTGGAATTTCATGTGAATTTTTGATGGATGGTGCTCTGCCTTGAATTAATTTCATTTCCAGAAATTCTGGCCTCATCAGAATTTTCAGGACCTAACGATTTTCTCTCATAGACTGAATGCACAGACTCGTATTTTCCCAAGGCTTTGAAATTCTAGTCCGCATAGGAATTTCTGGTCCCTGTCTAGTTTGCACAATAAACGTGTGAGACCCTGCTAAATGGGCCAAAGTTGGGTTGATCTGATGGCTGGGCTGAATGGATGAGTTATTGTAGCAATAGGGTGTCACGGGTACTATAGCACGGTTAGGTTAAGACATTGTAGCTATGGGACTTCACTACCATTATTGGGTCCTGAAAAGGAGTTGAACCAACTTAATTAAAAACGAGGCCTCAAGAGTCAAGAGTGTGTTAACTCTAGTTCAAACCTTTTGTTCAAAGCGAGGACAAAAACTGAAGGACCGAGAAAGCACTAGCAAGGCGACTAGAGGAGGGTGAATGAGAGCTCAACTTTGGCCGATTGTCCCAAAATCAACCCCAAAAGCTACGACCGAGAACGTGATGCCTACGACCCTTGGAAGAGGGTGGATGATCCCTAGGATCACAGCGAGGCACCACAAAGCGATAGCAAACCGAACGACAAAAAAACCGGCACAAGTTCGGCCCTCAAAAACCAAGTCTCGAACGTAGATAGATGACTACGTTGAGAAATCCCCAAATACTGATGCTAACAAGTAGCAAAGATACCTAGAGAGGTTTCTTGGTCAACTACGAGGCCAAATGAAAGGTCCGGGAACCAAGCGAGAGAGTCGGGAGAGCAAACGCACCAAAACGCAACCTTCAGGCAAATCCCGGACTGTCCGGACCTGGAGTCCCGGACTGTCCGCCCAAGGCCGGACTGTCCGTGGTTCACTGGCGGACTGTCCGCCGGCAGAAAATGCAAAACAGCAGAGTTGCTGCAAACTCCCTGGACAGTCCCGGACTGTCCGCGGTTTACACTGGCGGACTGTCCGCCGGTCAACCGAGACCCAAAACGCAGAGACTCGCGGCCACTGCTCTGGCCAAGTCCTCGACGCGCGGACTGTCCGCGCCTGGGGTGGCGGACTGTCCGCCAACACCCAGTGAGGGCGATTTCGGTCGCCCTTCACCCAAATCTTCTCCAAATCGATTCAAACCAAAATCCCACATTCTCAAACTTGGAGGGGATGATCACTGAGTAGTTAGGAGACTATCCACAAGAAATCATCCGCTCAAATTGACTCAAACACCGGGAAATCAAAAGGGGAGGAGGATGAACCGAAAAGCGCCACGAAAACGAAATCAACCCGATCTACTTGTTCGTGAGGAGTTAGATGAATTCCTTCGGTGGAAATGATCTCCTTTCAAATATGAACAAGTTGATTCAAACGGATTTCGCAAAGACGCACGAGAGAGGGAGATCGAGTGACGGGAAAATCGCGGAGAAACGAAGAACGCGAAGAACACGAACCAAAACGCGAATCAACACATTGATCTGCAACCGTGTGGCTACCACACGCTACAACAGTGAGGTTACGGCCTCACTTCCTCAAAATCTCCAGTACACAGAGGTATGGTTCTCTGCAGATCTCAGCTAGCTACAGCAAGGGATTGGGAGAGCAGGAAACCCTAGAAGCAAAGGCAAATGACTGAGATAGATGGGGAGGTGGGTGTCTCCCCCTACTTATCCTAATTCTAACTATTCCTAATTCCCACTCTACCCCTAACTACTTACAGAGCGAACCAGCTAAACCCTAAGGTTATTCTGGACCAACTCGATGGTAGGTGGATCCGACGGCCACGCCCGCACAACTCGTAGCGTTGCCTCGACGCAACCTCCCGATTGCCGCCACGTGCCGCCCTCGCTCTGCACCCCCGGTTTTGTGGCCCAAACCGGGAAACCAGCCTTTCCAGCCAACCCCCGGTTTTGAGGCCCAAACCGGGAAACTAGCCCACTAGCATCTTAGTTTTGAGGCCCAAACTCAGCAAACCCGCAGCACCCAGGTTTTGAGGCCCAAACCTGGAAACCGTCCTCAGCCCGAGTTTTGTGGCCAAACTCGGAAACCATCAGCGCCCAGGTTTTGAGGCCCAAACCTGGAAACCGTCCACCCGATGGTTTTTCTCTGGCTCTACCACCAAACCGAAGCTGTAGATGGGATGCACCGCCCGTGCACCCCATCCACCGACACGTGTCCCCAAGTCCACGACTCAGGCAACACATGACCGCAAGTCTTCGCTCCTCGCTGTCCTAGGCTGCCAGCCACCACAGCTGATCCTCGGGCCACCAGTCCCTCAGTCCAAGCCTCATGTCCGCCCTTCGCCACTCTTGGTCCATCGACACGGCACGTCTCTACTTGACCTTCACCTTGCCTCTGATCATTGTATCCATGCTCGACACCTGCACAACACAAGCCAAAGAACATGCGCATCATCCCAGTTGACAATCACTCATCACTCAGAGACTCGGCATACACCCATGTATCCGCAAAAACACAAGAGATTTAATATGTAGGTGTGGCCTATTCAACGTTGTCGGGGGTCCGCAAAAGGGGTACCCCCAATCAACGCAAACAAATAGGATAAACCTAGAACACCGGTTAAATAACAGACCTAACTAGCCTAACCCCCTAAAAAGCCGGCCCCCCCGAGGCCTACGACGCTGGCCCACCGAGCCGAGCCCTCCAAGCCAGGCCTCGGGCGCACGATCGTTTTCCGTCTCGCCCGAGCCCTCCAAGCCTCGGGCAAGCGCACCACTACCCTTCAAGCCCCCCGCAGCCGAACACCACACCTCGAGACCCCACGCGGGGACCTCGAGCCTCACTGGCACGACAGCCTATCCCTCGAGACGCGTTATGCCTCCCTCGAGCGGTGCAGGCATCGGATGCCAGCCCCATACCGCGCACTTAATTCATCCACCTACTCCAGTCACGTCCTCTGTAACACAACGTGTGCCACAGTGGCCCGGGGCAGAGTCAAGTCTCGTTTTCACCACAAGTATGGGCGAAAAGGCACCAGTGAAGCACTGTTGACCCACGCCCTACCCTGTGGCACGTCCAAGCCACGCCTCGAGGCCCAGATGCCTGCCGCTCCATCGGTTTTCACGGGACTTGCCCATACCTGCAGGAGCTCGAGCCCCCCGTAGGCGCCGCCTCGAGGCCGGCTCCGCGCCCCTCGAGCCCTAACTACTTTCAGGCTATTGGAGGACAGGTACCCCAAGACCCGGAGGGACCCCGCCGCGTCCTGTACGTTCAGGGATGGGCGCTGTACGGCTTCCACCTCGCCACGCCTCCGCGTCCGCGCCCGGGATGGAGGCCACGCCCCAAGGACGCCTCAACAGCAACGCCCACGTCGGCTACAATGTCTTCGACAAGACAGGGTTCCTACCCTATTTCGTATTGGGCACCGTGCGCCCCGACACTTGTAAAACCCTCGTGTAACCCTGGCCTCCCCTTGCTCTATAAAAGGGGACACCAGGGCCCTCATTCGGACGGGGACAGACACGTTAAGACACAAGTCCACACACACACACGAGTCCGGACTCCGGTCCACGCTCACTGAGCTTGTATTCGCCCCTGTACAAGCACTTAGGTGCAAGTAATACAAGAACACCCTCCCCCCGCTGGACGTAGGGCCTTCTTTGCCCGAACCAGGATAAATCCTTGTGTCCTCTTGCATCACCATCCAGGAAGAGAAGCACGCGATCATATTACTCGTTGGTGTCGTACCCCCGGTTTCGAAACACCGACAGTTGGCGCGCCAGGTAGGGGCCTTCGCGTGTCGAGTCGGTTTCTCACCGTTTCCTGGATGGCTGCTTCGACTCCTTCGTTCTCTGCCGGTGCCGTCATCTGGTTCGGGAGCCTCGAGTTCCTGGCCACTGACAATGGCAACGAGCTGACCTTGCTCTCCACGGAGGGCCCGAGTGGAGGGCGTGTCGCGCCGCCCCGTGCGAGGAGCATGGCACGTCGCCCACACCATCGCGCGTCGCCACCCCGTGAGCGGCGCCGTCGTCATCATCGTCGCCAGGCACAGGCGGCGCCGACGGCATACACCCACTTCCCCGCGGCCAGCGCGGAGTTCCCGAGGAGGAGCTTGCCCGGCGCACGGCCGGAGACTTCCCGGGCGCGCCCGCGCCCGCCCAACGACATCGCGCTCATCATGCGCACGGACCAAGAACCAGGCCAGAGGCCTCCGAGCCGCGCACCGTCGACGCCGCCCGGCCTCCTCTCGCACGGGGTGTACCGCGCTCGACGCCGGCAGCTCCCGTTTGGCCTCAACAGCTCCGCGGCAGCCTACGCCCGCGAGCTCAACGAGCGCAATCGGGGCCGACACCCGGCGGAGCAGGAGGAACGCCCGGGCGTGCTGCTGCAGGCCATGGCCAACCTGGAGTTCGTCCACCCCGCACGCGTCGACCGTGGCCTCTCACGAGCCGTCGGGCCACCTCGTCAAGCCACCTTCGGGGAGTGGTACCGCGAGCTGCAGCCCCGGCACGAGCCAAGGCGGCGCGGCGTCACCAGCCCCGACTCCGACGAATACGACTACCACGACCCCGACCTCTGGGATCCCACCATGGAGTGCTTCCAACTCGAGGGGGTCGTATGCGACACCGAGGACGAGGGCGACGACGTCAGGCCGGCGCTCAACCTCGAAGGGCCCTGAGACGTGGCTGCGGCAGGCGAGTCACGTATTCATGGGAGGAACGAACCCCCGGCACCATCCCAGCACAGCGACGACCGAGCGGCGCAGCTCGCGCAGCTGCAGGAGGCCATCGCCAAGGCTGAGGAGGACCGACAACGCCTGCTGCAGCTCGAGAAAACCCTAGCACAAGAACCAGCCCAGCCTCGAGGTGCCGGCGCTCGTGGCCGAGCTCGAGAGGTCCACCGGCAGATCCTCGAGGACGGGGCGCCAGCACGCCCCGAGGTGCGTTTCCCGCGAGCGGGACAGAACGTGGTGGCGGCGGCGATACTGCTCCGCGACCTGCCCGCCGTCTCCAACCCTGACGCCAGGCGCATGCTTGGGGAAATGAAGAACCTCCTCGAGACAGCCGCTGTGCAGCAAGCCGAGAGCTCGGCGTCACGACGACGCGGAGCAGCCTCGAGGAAACCGGCGGACACGCCCCGCAACGAGCGCGAGGCATCCGTCCACCAACCTGACGCCTCTCGAGCTAGACCAGTCCGCGAACGGATCATCGACAACCGGCCACCTCGAGACCCCAACGATGCCCGCAACGACATCAACCGCCGGCGCAAGGACAAGGGGGCCCAGGAGCGTGGCTATAGCGCCCATCGAGGGGGGCGCTACGACAGCGACGAGGACCGGCAAGCCCTCGAGCCCCCGGGCCCCAGAGTCTTGAGCCGGGCCATCCGCAGCTCAACCCTCCCCGACCGCTTCCGACCGCCGACCAACATCGTGAAGTATGACGGGGAGGTCGAGCCCAAGCTCTGGCTCTCGGACTTCCGCCTAGGCTGCCAACTGGGCGGAGCGAAGAACGACGACCGTGTGATCATACGCCAACTCCCACTTTACCTCTCGGACACCGCCCGCCGGTGGCTCGAGGGGCTCCCGCCGGATCGGATCAACGACTGGGCCGACCTAGTCAGGGTCTTCGACGGGAATTTCAAGGGGACGTGCGTGCGCCCAGGCAACCCCTGGGATCTACGGCGTTGCAGGCAGGCGGCGAACGAGCCCCTCTGCGATTTTGCTCGACGGTTCTCGAAGCAGCGCCTCGAGCTCCCCCACGTGCCTGATGAGGACGTCATCTCAGCGTTCCTCGCGGGCACGACATGCCAAGAGCTAGCCCATGAGCTAGGACGCTACCGTCCCAGGACGGTCGAGGACCTTATGGATCGTGTCACCAGCTTTGCCTCAGGCGACGAGGCAGTGGGGGCCTTCTTTGGCCGTTCCACGGACAAAGGGAAGGCGGTGGCCGCGCCGGAGGTCACTAACAAAGGCGACGACGCCAAGAACGACAACAACAACAGCAACAAAAAGAAGAAGAACAAACGCAAAGGTCAGAAGGCGAAGCGCGGCGCCAATGATGACGACGACGACGAAGTGCTCGCAGGCGCCCTTGAGCCTAAGAAGCCCCGAGGCCCCCCTGACGGGGCTGTTTTCGACCAGATGCTCGAGGGCCCCTGCACTTATCACAGGGGCCCCGTAAATCACAAGTTAAAGGACTGCCGACTGTTGAAAGGCTACTACTCCAAGCTCGGCGATTAGAGAGAAGACGCGCCTAAGGGCAAGGATACCGATCGACGCGGCGGTGGGGACGCGGACGGCGACTTCCCCCCAGTGCGCGACTGCTACATGATCTACGAGGGGCCGACCGTCAGGCTCTCGGCTCGAGAAAGAAAGAAGGAGCGCCGAGAGGCCTTTGCACTCTGCCACGACGCCCCCCGGTACCTTGACTGGTCTGATGCGCCGATCACGTTGGACCGTGACGACCACCCGGACCGTGTCATAAACCCGGGGGCGTACCCCCTCGTCGTCGACCCCGTCATCGTCGACGTACGGTTCTCCAAGGTGTTGATGGATGGGGGCTCGAGCCTCAACATCATATACCTCGAGACACTCGACCTCCTGGGGATTTCAGAGGGTCAGCTCCGGCCCAGCGTCGGGGGGTTCCACGGAGTCGTACCGGGGAAGAAGGCCCACCCCCTCGGGCGCATCGACCTGCCGGTTTGCTTTGGCACGCCGGCTAACTTCCGCCGGGAGACGCTCACCTTCGAGGTGGTTGGGTTCCAAGGGGCCTACCACGCCATCATCGGCCGGCCGGGCTACGCCAAGTTCATGGCGGTTCCCAACTACACGTACTTAAAGCTCAAGATGCCGGGGCCAAAAGGGGTCATCACCATCGACACCTCCTACGAGCACGCATACCACTGCGACGTGGAATGCGTCGAGCGTGGGGAGGCCAACGTCCACCTCGACTCGCTCGAGGCCCTAGCCGCCCTGGCCACCGAGGGGGCTCCTGAAGCGAAGCGTCACGCTGGCAACTTCGAGCCGGCGGAGCACACAAAGCGGATACCCGTCGACCCGACTTCGACCGATGGCAAGACGCTGGCCGTCAGTGCCAGCCTCGAGCCTAAATAGGAAGCCGTGCTCGTCGACTTTCTCCGCGCGAACATCGACATGTTTGCGTGGGGCCCCTCGGGCATGCCGGGCATACCAAGGGAAGTCGCCGAGCATGCCTTGGAAATCTGGGCCGGTTCCAGACCAGTGAAGCAACGCCTGCGCCGCTTCGACGAGGAGAAGCGCAGGATCATCGGCGAGGAGGTGCACAAGCTTTTGGCGGCCGGGTTCATCAAGGAGGTATTTTACCCAGAGTGGCTAGCTAACCCTGTATTAGTTAGGAAAAAGAATGGAAAAATGCGGATGTGTGTAGACTACACTGGTCTAAATAAAGCATGTCCAAAAGTTCCATTTCCTTTACCTAGAATTGATCAGATTGTCGATTCCACTGATGGGTGCGAAGTGCTTTCGTTCCTTGATGCGTATTCCGGCTACCACCAAATTAAGATGAAAAAATCCGACGAACTCGCAACCTCTTTTATCACGCCATTTGGTATGTATTGCTACGTTACGATGCCCTTCGACCTACGAAACGTCGGGGCAACGTATCAACGATGTATGCAGCACATCTTTGGCGAGCACATAGGCAGGACCGTCGAGGCCTACGTCGATGACATCGTGGTTAAAACCAAGAAAGTCGGGAACCTCATCAGCGACCTCGAGACCACATTCGAGTGCCTCCGGGCCAAGAATGTGAAGCTCAACCCCGAGAAGTGTGTCTTTGGTGTGCCTCGAGGCATGCTACTTGGCTACATCGTCTCACAATGGGGGATCGAGGCAAACCCCGCAAAAATCTTAGCAGTCACGAGGATGGGCCCGATTCGAGACCTCAAGGGTGTGCAGAAAGTGACTGGCTGCCTAGCCGCTCTCAGCAGATTCATCTCGAGGCTAGGGGAAAAAGCGCTACCCCTCTACCGTCTGCTGAAGAAGACGGAACACTTTGCGTGGACTGTCGAAGCCGAGGAGGCCTTAACCAAGTTGAAGGGGTTGCTGACTTCCGCACCAATCCTCGTGCCGCCGCGACCAGCCCAGGGTGGCGATTCCCCCGAGCCTCTCCTCCTCTATGTGGCCGCAACCACTCAGGTGGTCAGCGCGGTCGTAGCCGTCGAGAGGCACGAGGAGGGTCATGCATTGCCGGTCCAGCGACCGGTGTACTTCACCAGTGAGGTACTCTCCGAGGCCAAGGTCCGGTATCCGCACATCCAGAAGCTGCTCTACGGCATCATCATCACAAGGCGCAAGCTCCAGCACTACTTCCTCGCTCATCCTATAACGGTGGTGTCGTCCTTCCCCCTCGGTGAGATCATCAACAATCGGGAGGCCACGGGGCGCATCGCCAAGTGGTCCACCGAACTAATGGGGGAAGCCATCACCTACGCCCCGCGAAAGGCCATCAAGTCGCAAGCGTTGGCGGACTTCGTTGCTGAATGGACCGACACTCAGCTCCCGCCGGCACAGATTCAAGCCGAGCTCTGGACCATGTACTTCGATGGATCCCTCACGAAGACGGGGGCAGGCGCAGGCCTGCTCTTCATCTCACCCCTCGGAGTCCACATGCGCTACCTGCTACGCTTGCACTTCCCCGCCTCCAACAACGTCGCCGAGTACGAGGCCCTCGTCAATGGGCTGCGCATCGCCCTCGAGCTCGGGGTCCGACGCCTCGACGCCCGAGGAGACTCACAGCTCGTCATCAACCAGGTTATGAAGGCTTCAAGCTGCATCGATCCCAAGATGGAGGCATACTGCGGGGAGGTGCGCAAGCTGGAAGATAAGTTTTACGGCCTCGAGCTCAACCACATAGCTCGAAAGTACAACGAGGGCCGCAGACGAGCTGGCAAAGTTGGCGTCCACGTGCGGCACGGTACCACCAGACGTCTTCTCGAGGGACGTCTTCGAGCCATCCGTCGAAATCGACCCGGGGGCTGGCCCCTCGACGCCACCCCTCGAGCTAGACACGGGGGCTCGACTTTCAACGCCACCCCTCGGGAATGACCCCTGGACATCCACTGAGGCGATGCAGGTCGACGCAACCGCCTCTTCTTCACCACGACACCTCGACTGGCGGACGCCCTACCTCGACTACTTAGCGCTAGGCATGCTACCGGAAGACAAGACGGAGGCTCGACGCATAGCTCGAAGGGCCAAGACCTACGTCACCTACGGCGACGAACGGGAACTATACCGACGAAGCCTGACCGGGATCCTTCAGCGCTGCATCCTCCTCGAGAAAGGACACAAGCTCCTCGACGACATGCACTCGGGGGCTTGCGGCCACCACGCAGCGCCGAGGGCCCTGGTTGGGAACGCCTTCCGTCAAGGCTTCTATTGGCCGACCGCCATTGGGGACGCCAAGCGCTTGGTCCGAGCATGCCATGGGTGTCAATTCTACGCCAAGCAAACGCACCAGCCCGCACACGCCCTGCAGATGATCCCAATCACTTGGCCATTTGCCGTTTGGGGGCTCGACCTTGTGGGTCCCCTCAAAAGGACAAGTGGAGGGTACACACACGTGCTCGTGGCCATCGACAAGTTCACCAAGTGGATCGAGGCTAAGCCGATAGGAGACCCCACCTCCGAGAAGGCCGTCGAGTTCATCGCCAACATCATGTACCGGTTTGGAGTGCCTAACGTCATCATCACCGACAATGGCACCCAATTCACGGGCAAAAAGTTCACCAACTTCTGCGATGACAACCACATTCGCGTAACCTGGGCCTCGGTCGCATACCCTCAATGCAACGGGCAGGTCGAGCGCGCCAATGACATGATACTCCATGGGCTGAAGCCGAGGCTGTTCAAGACTCTCAAAAATTTCGGAAAGGGATGGGCCGCAGAGCTCCCCTCGGTGCTGTGGGGCCTCAGGACTACGCCGAGTCGAGCCACCGGGTTCACTCCGTTTTTCCTAACCTACGGCGCCGAGGCAGTCTTGCCTACGGACCTCGAGTACGGCTCCCCTCGACTTCGAGTCTACAACGAGCAAAACAACGACGAGAGGCTTGCCAACGCCAAGGACCAGCTCGAGGAGGCCCGAGATGCGGCGCTCATCAACTCCGCACGCTACCAGCAATCACTTCGACGCTACCACGGCAAGTATGTGCGCAAAAGAGACCTAGCAGTGGGGGACCTCGTGCTTCGACGGCTTCAAGACAATCGAGGGCGCCACAAGCTCACCCCTCCATGGGAGGGCCCATACACCGTGGCTAGGGTGCTCAAGCCAGGAACATACAAGCTCTACGACGACCAAGGCAGGATCCTGGCGAACGCGTGGAACATATCTCAGCTACGTGTGGCAGAACCTCCCATTAATGTGGCCCACCTGCACACGTCATCGTCTCCCCAAGCCCTAATGACTGTGCACATGTACCACATCACTGGAAAGATCTGTCGGGTGTCCTCGAGAGAACCCCGAATTATCCACGAACCACAGGATCATCATCATGAAGGTTGGAATAATTACAACATTACAACAGTTGGTACAGAATACCATCGGAGTGCGGAAGAAAGATAGATAACTTTACAAAACCATGAACAAGTTACTTTTTACATAAACATAACTGGTATTGCGGAAGTAGAATAGTATTACGGAACCACACTTAGGCGGAGTACCTAAGTTGGAGAAGAAGAACGACCAGACCACGTCAAGCCCACTGACATGATCATGATCAACATCATCTATTAGAAACCTGCAACAGGGATTAACAAACCCTGAGTATGGTCGATACTCAGCAAGACTTACCCGTTAACAGAAAAGACTTCAGGGTCATGATGGGTTGGGTAGGCTCAACAGTATTTTTCATTTGCATAAAAGCTTACTAAAGTAATTTCTTTTTTTTTAAGTTTTAACTCAAGTGTGAACTAACCAAAGATTCTCAAACCTTCCCATTCTCGAATTCTCATTTCATAACCATCCCATTCTTTACTACGGTGCGGAGCAAAGGATTGAGGTTCCATATCCGAGGAAACACGGCGATTCGAATCGATTACACCCAGCTGGGGATTCAGTACCACACGATATATGTAGAACTTAATCTTGCATATATCAACCCTATCTATAGATCCTCCCATACAAGAACGGGTCCGCGCCACCCGAGAGTACAGTACACCTCGAACCCGACTATCTCATAGCCCCGAGGGTACACGCTACTCCCGCCATCTCTCCACTCCCAGTGCGCGGTTAGCCATTCTCAGGTATCGGAATAGCTATAGACGAGGCTTACGACCGCATGTGGGCTGTACTCAAAGGTCTCAATCACAGTAGTCCAACAACGATAAGGTCCTATGTTGAGTAACACTACAACAAGACTCCATTCTTGATGTAAGTTACTATTGTTATCATGTTATCTCAAGATTCCTGATTCCCTTAACATAGCAACCATTTTAAAAACACCTACTTTTATGAAAAAGTGAAGCATGGCTAAGCATACTAAGTATTTTTATAAAACGATAAGTATCAAAACATTTATTGGGAGCGTGAGAAAGCAAGGCTGAGCCTTTCTTCCTTGGCATAAAGCAGATATCAAGGACTGAGCTATCGATAACAAGGTTGATCATGCATCAACAGGTTTAAAGCATTTATTTGATAAACATCTAATGCATCAGGTTAACGAAAGTAAATGTAATTGTAAATCCAAGGAATTGGTTAAATGCACCGGGGCTTGCCTTGGTTGCAGGGAAGATAAGATCCAAGAAAGATCGACACAAGTTAGTTCCTTTCATCTAGAAGTTAAGTCTTCTTGAAGAAGCTTGTCCAACAAGAATCTCCTTCCGAGTCTTGTTCGACAAGGGTGAGCACCAGAGCTTGATCAACACGACTCAAACACTCTCGGATACTACACGTAGATAAATGATGTATGTTTTAGTATGATACCATGGAATGCATGCTAAGGTGCAGGACAATTCAAAAGCATAACAGAGGTGAACACAAGCTAAGGAAAGTCGAGTATAATTTTCCTTCGCGGTACAGTTGCAAACCAACAAACCCAACTTGCAACTTACCGATTAAGATTTCTAAATATACATATAACTTCCACCAAGCACTTCTAGAAAGATAACTAGAGATGGCTAAGGTTTAAGAAAACATCATTCAAGCCATAGGAACATAAGATGAGGGGTGTCCCATGGTCTTCAAATAATCATCCAAAGTCACTCAAGATGTAAACACCACTGCCCAAACTTGGGACAGATCACAAGCTCTATGCTAAACAAGCCACAACCAAAGCTATTAAGATTCAAAAAGGGTGATCCTAGACAAATTTGAAAAGCTTATCAAACATTAATCAAGCCATGGAATAACAAAGGGAAATGTACCCCATGGTCTTCTCTCTTGGATCAAGTCCATGTTCTCATATGTAAGCAAAACCAACACATGTTATCATAAGCATGCAAAACAACATATTAGCTAATTAATCCTAAAATCAAACATGGTAAACTATCATTATTAAACACAAAATATCAATCATCAATCAAAGGGTCATTAGGGTAACCAAGGTTAACCCTAATCACCCACTATACACTTTAATTAATTAACAAAGTTGGATTAATCATTTTAATTAGCCTTTTATTTATACACCAAGCATACCTTGTCAAACAGAGATGAAATTAAACATGAAGGTGTATATTAGTGATATAAACTCCCATGTCAAATTTCATGATTTTTGGAGTAACACAGAAAATTACATAAAACATCAAAGTTTCATTTATTCATTAAAGCACAGATTTTATTGGCATAGTAAAAATGCTCCAAACACAAGTTTCATAATTTTTATATTAGCATAGACATGCTATCATCTATCATGTCAAATTTCATAATTAACAGAGCTATAGATTAAATACAGCAAAAATAACAAAACTGATTACTATTCAAAAAGAAAGAAAAAGAAAAACTCAAAACTGGTCCAACTGGGCTTTCGGCCCAAGTCAGCATAGCCCAGCGCACGAGAAAGCCGGCCCGGCCTGGCTCCCGCCCGCGCGCTTCGGCACTTTTGCAGAAAAGCCCTTTGGCTTAAGCGAAACCAACCCGCAGTCCATGGCGCTATTCACATGAGTCAAGAACTTTGCAACTAGCACCCTGGACTTTCCTGTCTTCGCAACAGCGAAGTCCCCGACCATGGCTGACGCGCCCGGCGGCAAACCGAGCGGCGGCGGTTCTTATGCCGGCCAACTCCGGCCATTAGAGACCCAACGGACGCGAGCACAAGGATCGACAAGTCAACCGCAACCGATTGAGCCCCTAACCCTAAACTCTACTGCTCCAGCGAGGCCTGGTCACGCACGGCGGCGGATTGGATCTCGGCGAGGCTACGCCGGCGACCCTGAGACGGTAGCGAGCAAACGGAGGGACTGAGAAACTCGAGTAGCTCACCCTGATGTCGATGCGCTAGCTGGTTTGAGCGGAGGATGAACAGAGGTAGGACGTCCACGGAGCAGTGGCCTTCGGCGGCAAACTCCGGCGAAGAAGAAAGGGTTCCGGCGAGACCTGAGCACCACACACGAAACCATCGAGCCGATGAGTTTTCTGGGATCAAGATGGAATAGAAACGCGAGACAAAGGAAAAAGGGAAGTGCTCAGTTGATCGGACCATGGCGGACGCGAGCTCGTCGGAGCTTTTTCACCGGTGGGAAGAAGAACGGCGATTTCTGGCTCTCTGAGACAGTAGAGATCAAAGGGGTGGGCTCTGGAGATGCGCAAGGAAGTAGGGTATTTATACCCGTGGTCAAATTGAGATGAGAATGCTTGGTTAACGGTGAATTGAAGATTGAGACAGGAAAGAGCTCGTCGGTGCTTCGTGGCGAAATGGCGACGATGAGCTCGGGAGGAGGTGCCACGACGCGAGGGAGAGCGCCAGCAGCTAGGTAACTTCGCCACGGACGTGATCGCACGCTGGTTCGGAGGATTCTACGCGCCTATGCGCTGGCGTCGCCGGTCAAAAGCTCGGCGGCCACCGCCATGAACAGAACCAGGGAGCTTATCTCCCCTCTTTCCTATTCTACCCTTTCCCAAAATTTGAAATTACTTTGAATTTTGAATATAAGTTGAAAATATGCCAAAATATCAAATGCTCAGAATTTAATACTGAACATCTTTTATTTTTGCAACACACCCAAAATTGGCTTGCATTTTGAATTTAAGTTTGAAATGCAAAAGGGGATAAAAAGGGTAAAAGAGGACTTTCTCAATTACTTTTGATTTTGCATGAACACTTGAAAAACTTTACACATCAAAGTTGTTCCTTATCAAAAATAGAACAACTTTGCTTTTTGAAGCATAGCCCAATTGTGCTTAATTTTGAAACTACACAAAAGGGGATAAAATTAGGTTTTGGAAATTGATTTTCAATTTGAAACCAATTCAAACTTGTTTTCCAAATTATTTCAGATTTCCTTTAATAACAGGAAAATCTATCTTAATAAAAGATGTTTCTTTTAACCTTCTCTACAACTTTGATTAAAAGACCAAAGTCTAATTCTTTTTAATTTTTGAAATCTAGTTTTGGGATAAAATCCAGGGTTTGAAAGATTCTAAATTTATTCAAACTTTTGTACTAAAACTTTGAAAACTTTGAATACCAAAGTTGTTCCTCTCAACAAGAGCTACAACTTTGTTTTTTTTTTGAAAACATTTTGAAATTTTGACTTTCTTCTTGACTTATAAAAAAGGGACAAAAAGAGAGATTTAAAAACCAAAGTTTTCTCATTTGCCTTTTTATGAAACACCAAACATCACAAGCAAGCCACATACATATCAAGCATGGAAATCAACACTCAAAAACATACAACACTCTTGTTAAACATACAAAGCATCATTTTTATGTCTTAAACATCAAAACATGAAATGCTTTTATGCCATGATGCCATATGATTATGCATACCAAACAACTTAATTAAAATTTTAATTAGGACTTAACACCAGGGGTGTTATACTACGTCGCTTCTACCCTTAAAGGCCTCGAGGCCTTGTTCATTTTGTTGCCTTATACAAACATGTCAAACATGAATGAACAAACTCGCGCACTGTCATTCATTTTTACTTAGCAACTTAAGGTAGCCTCGACCCTGCCTTGCTCAGGGTCGAGCCTCCCTCGGGGGCTGACAGGGGGAACCCCCCCAGACTCCGGAAAAAATGCGTGTTTTCTTTTCAAAAAATTCGACCCTCGTCTCGACTCGTGCCTCGAGTGAACTAGCGACGTCTAAATCCCAAAATACCTCGAGCCTCCAAAGGACGGGAGGCGTCGACGTAGACGGCCACCTACGCCCCCGGGCTACGGTACCCTACCTACGCCTCCCCTCAAGGGGCTCGCGACGTATCGAAGGAGTACGGACTAAGTTAGCAGAAACTCGAGCTTGCAACAAAGAGAAGTGGTCAAACGCATTTGAAAAGAAAACAACACCTTTAAACAAACAAGTCATATATGCAAATGGGTCTCGATAGACCCTCATCCATGCCATAAAATTTTTACAAGGGCCTCGACGCCCAAATTTGGCACGCAGGCCCTAATCCTCGTCGGTGTGGTACTCCTCCCCGAGGTCTTCCACGGCGAGCTCAGCCTCGACACCCGAGCTAGAAGGAGGAGGGCCCTCGACACCGCTGCTGGCGTCAGGAGGCAGCACGTCCTCCTCGAAAATCTTGGCGAGCGATGTACCCGGCCTCTCCATCTTCTCCAAAATTTTGTCAACACGGCGGTTGTTCCACTCCTCGTCCTTCCCCTCGATCTCGATGAAGCCGTTGGCGACAACGTGGACCAGGAAGCGGAAACCGGAGCGAACGACCGCGAGCGTCTGCTTGACGCCATGATGGAGAGCTTGCCGGACACGGTCCCGCGCCGCTGCGTCGAAGAAGCACAAGGCGTCGACCAAGGCATCGCCTCGGGCCACCGCGCCTTCTGCCGCAGCTACTGGAGGAGCACCCCACATGGGGCCAAGCCGGTCGAGGGAGGTGCGAGCCCGCTCCGCCACCATCGTCTCGTCTTGGAGTTGGTCCAAGAGAGCCTGGTTTGTCCCGCGGAGCTCCTCGACCATCTTCTCGACCCCTGCGCAACGAACAAGGAGGAGTGAGACTGCGGCGTAACAAAAAACTTCGAGACTCAAACAAGAACAAGGTGTAAGCCTCACCGTCGCAATGTTGCCCCAGTGCGGCGAGGTCGCTGGTCAGGCCCTCAGCACGCTGCTCAAGCCTGCGCTTCTCGGCCAGCATGAGGAGCCTCTCGGACCTAAGGTCCTCGATCAGCCGGCCCGCCTCCACAAGGGCCAGATCCTTGCGGATCACCTCCTGCCGTGCCGCCCCCTCGGCAGCTCGGGCGGTGGCGACACCAATCTCGGCGTCTTCGGCCTCTTTTCTCGCCGCCTCCGCTGCGGTTCGGGCAGCGGCGGCCTCGCCACGGGCGTCAGCGGCCTCCTGCTTCGCCGCCTCGGCTTCAGCCCGGGCGGAGGTGGCCTCGCTTCGGACGTCCGCGGCCTCCTTCCTCGACGCTTCGAGAGCGGCGGCGGCCTCCTCCTTGGATCGAGCGACCTCGCCTCGAGCCGCCCGGACCTCCGCCTCCGCCTCGTTGAGCCGGCTCGCCATTTGGGCGTTCCGGCTCAGCTCAGCGCGGAGATCTTGAAGCTCTGCCTCAGCCCTCGCAAGGGCGGCCGCCACCTGTGCGGACCGGCCCGCCTCCTCGGAGCAGGACCGCTTCGCCTCCGCCATGAGCTCGGCCACCTCCCGAAAGATGGCCCGCACCTCGCGCGGAGCCCCCCGCTGAACTGGTCGCTCGACGTGGACCATGGCAAGGGGCGGGCTTGGCGCGTCAGGAAACGGCCATACTGGACGGTCGAGCTCGATGTCGGGCTGACCCTCCTCCGTCCCGAGCTGCCCCAGCTGCGGCCTGCCGCCCGACGGCACGGGCCTCGGCTCTTCCCTGGCCGGGCCCTCCTGCGTCTCGTCAGCACTTGCTGGCGCCTCGGGCGCCTCCACCATCGGCAAGCCCGCGGCGAGGGGCGGCCCCTGCTCCAGCTCGTTCAGGAGGTCCTCCACCGTCGGGGCCTCAAGGGGCGTAGTCTCCTCGGCCCCAGACATCGGCGGGGTCGTGCTCGCCCCAGGCGCTTCCCCCGGAACAGCCGCTGTAGCAGGGGGAGGGGTGGCGCTCCCGACAGACGCCATCGCAGGAGGAGAAGGGGGAGACGGCAGCGCCTCAGTAAGCATGGTAGCGGCGGGCTCGATGCCATGAGCTGAGGCCCCTGCAATGCGAGATGACATTGATATTAGAACCAAGAGGAATGCCTCGACCCCTGCGGTCGACGGCGACGGCCTCACCAAAATTCGCGACGATCATCTGACCACCTCGAGCCATGGCAGCTCGAGCCTTCTGCAGCCAAGCGGCTTCTCTAGCGGAGGAGGGTGCCATACCTCGAGGTGCTTGTACCTCGACGGGGCTCGAGGCCTTCGCCCGCTTGGACGCAGCAAGGTACACCTCCGGGTAGGAGCGCTTCCCCCTGGGAGACCAGAGATGGCATGCATCATCAAAAGTAAAGAGGTCAAGCCTCGCTGCCGGCGAGGTCCAAGAAAATTACTCACCCAAAGCGGTGGCTGGGCTTCTTCCCGGAATCGCCGGACCCACTCGGGGGCTTCGAGCCCGCCCCACGGCTCGAGCCCTGCGCCTGGACCATCTCCGCAGGGCTGGGATGGGGGGAGGGCTCCCGACGCCTCCCGTGGCTTGACCTCGAGGGAGAGCCCTCCTTCCGCCCCGCGTCGCGGGAGGGCAACCGTACCTCCCTCGTGCTGACATAGTGGCGCCTGCCCCGGCGCGGGCTCCGAAACCCGCTCCGACGCTCGCGCTGGCGGTCGCGCCCTCCCGCGTCCGCTTCTATGTCCCGGCGGCGGTGCGGCAATGGACTCCGGGGACGCTCACGCCCCTGGTCATGAGACGCCCGGGGGCTCCCTTCCCGAAGCTCGTGATGGCACGGGCTCGACGCCTCCTCCTGACGCCCGCTCCTCCGCGGGCTCGACGGCGCCCTTGACGGCTCGCGGCGGTCGGGCCCGAAATCCTTCTCGACCTGTCGGCCGCTTCTCGAGGCACGGCCCTTCTCCAGACTTCCCGCCTGGGATGGCGCGGGGGCGGCCTCCGTTGGTGCTGTGGCGGAGGCGCTCCGGGTTCGGTGCTTCCTCATGACCAGGGGCACGTCCGCCGCAGAGCTCGATGGACCCCGGGCCCCCGACGAGGCAGGGATTGGCGCCGCCTTCTGCGGCTGCGTCCCGCGCGGTCCCTTCGCCGGGGGGACCTCCAGCATACCCTCCTGCACAGAGGAGCGGTCAGCCCTATCATCGACGACCCCCGCGCGCCTCAGGCGCGCCTCCATCCCCTCGTCGTCGCTCTCCTCCTCATCACCGCTCTCCTCCTCCGAGCTCGAGGAGCTCAGCTCGGGGGACCCGTCTCCAGGCCGACGGTTGCGATGAGCCTGCGCCAGTCTCTGCTCCCGAGCCAAGCGACGCAGGTTTTTGTTTTTCTCTTTCTTCTTTCCTGGCATCCTTGCTCTCCTTGTCTTTCTGAGCAGAGAGGCACCTCACCTGAGTATCCGCGGCGTCCTCCCTCACCGGGGGCCTCGACGCGCGACAAGTAAACGCCCCCTGAAGAAAGAAGAAGCGTGACGAGACAAACCACAAGAAGAATGCAAAAGGTTCGAAGGAGGAGAAAGGGGGAGGGGGCTCGGAGTAGCTCAGCTCGAGGGAGGCTCACCAGGTCGAGACACCCCTCGTCGGGCGCCATGGCGACCAGGTGGGTGTACTCAGGGATGAACGGCCCCTGGATCGTGATTGACACCCGGGAGACGCCCTCGTTCCGGGACAGCCTCTCCTCGGCCATCCTCGATCGATTAAGCGCCTCGAGCCTGGCCTCCGGCCCCATCTCATGCATAATAAGGGGGCGGTCCGCCAGTGGGAGAACTCTTCGCTGGTGGAACGCCCAAATGACCGCTTGCACGGTCAACTTCTTCTCATCCACCAGCGTCTTCATCATCTTCATCAGCGGGGCCAGGTGGCGTTGCCTGTCCGCCGCGATGCCCCAGGTCCACTTCTCCGGGCGTTGAGCGAGGACCCTGCCGGTGTACTGCGGAAAGAGACCATCTTCATTCCGCAGATAGAACCAATGGTCGTCCCACCCGGCCTGGTTGGTGGAAAGCTTGTATCGCAAGTATTCACGGGGGACGTTGGCCGACGAGATCCCAGCCCTCGCAGTGATGGCAAGGGAGCCCATGCGCACGAGCCGCCTCCCGCTGGGCTTTAGGGCCTTGATGAAGAGCTCGCCCCGGAAGAGATGGACAAACATCTCCCAGTGCGGCTCCATCTTCAGGTACCCCTCGCACACCGCGGCGAATATGGCGGCGTGTGAGATGGAGTTGGGGGAGAAGTGCTGTAGCTCCACCTCGAAGTGGTGGGCCAGCCCCCGCATGAAGCGGCTCGGCGGGACGCCGAGCCCCATGCGGTGGTAGCGCGTGAAGCTCACCACGTACCCCTCCGGCGGGTGCGGCTCCCGGTGCTCCGCTGACGGGATAACCCACCACGCGGGTCCCTCCTCCGGGTTGGGGCGCAGAAGCCCCTGGGCCACCAACGAGTCCATCTCACTCTGCGTCACCTTCGACGAGCTCCAGTCTTCGGCCGGCAGCACTTGTGCCTGGGCGGCCATAGCGGTGGCGCGGCGCGGACCCGAGCAGCGGACGGGCAGCCGGAAAATCCCCAATCAACTAGCTCGAAGGAGAGGGCGCGTGAAGGCTACAACGGCGGTGAAGGCAAAGGCAAAGTAAAGGGTTCCTGTTCCCCTCTCTCGATATTTATAAGGGGAAACCCCGACGGGCGGGGTCTCCCACGACGTAAAAAGGTAACCGCATAGCATTTAAGGCACCCACCTAACTACGTCTCGAGCCGGATGCAGGGAACACGCGGCAGCTCACCGTTCGCTCAACTGCCGGGGCCCTCTGCGGCCGCCGCTCCGACTCCGCGCCCGCCGCCCTGGCGCCACGATCTCCACTCCCTGGCGGTTTCCGCCTAAAAAGGCGCACCCAACGGGCAGAAGGATTCCAAGCGACGAAGGCTTCTTCCTGAAGTAAAAAACGGGCCCCGGCCCTAAGTCTCGAAGCAGCGAAGGCTGGCCCTCGAAAAAGGGTTCGACAGCCGGCTTCGAGCGCCCAAAAACGGGCCCCGGCCCTAAGTCTCGAAGCAGCGAAGGCTGGCCCTCGACGAAAGAGGGTTCGACAGCCGGCTTCGAGCACCCGAGTCAGGGACACCAAGGGGCGCCATTCGCGGCATTACTCGAGGGTCAAGCCCTCGAGGCCCCTCACGTGTATCCAAGGCGGGGAGCTCGACATGCAGTGAGATCCCCTCGGGGGGAGGCATCGAGCCACCGGGTCCTAACGAATGGACCCGGCACTCATGCAGACTGAGCACCCCTGCTTTATGAGACCGCCTCCGGGCCACAGTCGACCCCTATCGAACGGGGCACGAGCTCTCACTTGGATTCCCCGTTACCAGCTCACCGGGAACCTCGATACTCGCCCACTCGGGGTAGTACGAGGCATCCCCCCTCGCATCCGATCGAAAGGACTCGCGGGATGACAAGCCAGGGCAACCGGTGCGCCGGACAGCTCGAAGAGCCGGCCGGCCAGTTCAGCCTGGCACCCCTCGACGAAAGAGGGTATAAAAACTCGGGGGCCTGACACCCCCGAACCTAAAAATCGCAACTAAAACTCGCAAAAAGCCCACGAGGAAGTTCTAACCACTCCCTCGTGGCCTCGGGGGCTACACCCGCGGGTGTCGCTCGCACGACACCCACGGAATCGAATCGACGAAACCCTTGAGGCCAGTTAGCTAACCCACGAGATCCCAGTCGGGAGCCCCTGCTCGAGTGCAAGCACTCGAGCAAGGGCTCGGGGGCTACTGTCGGGGGTCCGCAAAAGGGGTACCCCCAATCAACGCAAACAAATAGGATAAACCTAGAACACCGGTTAAATAACAGACCTAACTAGCCTAACCCCCTAAAAAGCCGGCCCCCCGAGGCCTACGACGCTGGCCCACCGAGCCGAGCCCTCCAAGCCAGGCCTCGGGCGCACGATCGTTTTCCGTCTCGCCCGAGCCCTCCAAGCCTCGGGCAAGCGCACCACTACCCTTCAAGCCCCCCGCAGCCGAACACCACACCTCGAGACCCCACGCGGGGACCTCGAGCCTCACTGGCACGACAGCCTATCCCTCGAGACGCGTTATGCCTCCCTCGAGCGGTGCAGGCATCGGATGCCAGCCCCATACCGCGCACTTAATTCATCCACCTACTCCAGTCACGTCCTCTGTAACACAACGTGTGCCACAGTGGCCCGGGGCAGAGTCAAGTCTCGTTTTCACCACAAGTATGGGCGAAAAGGCACCAGTGAAGCACTGTTGACCCACGCCCTACCCTGTGGCACGTCCAAGCCACGCCTCGAGGCCCACATGCCTGCCGCTCCATCGGTTTTCACGGGACTTGCCCATACCTGCAGGAGCTCGAGCCCCCCGTAGGCGCCGCCTCGAGGCCGGCTCCGCGCCCCTCGAGCCCTAACTACTTTCAGGCTATTGGAGGACAGGTACCCCAAGACCCGGAGGGACCCCGCCGCGTCCTGTACGTTCAGGGATGGGCGCTGTACGGCTTCCACCTCGCCACGCCTCCGAGTCCACGCCCGGGATGGAGGCCACGCCCCAAGGACGCCTCAACAGCAACGCCCACGTCGGCTACAATGTCTTCGACAAGACAGGGTTCCTACCCTATTTCGTATTGGGCACCGTGCGCCCCGACACTTGTAAAACCCTCGTGTAACCCTGGCCTCCCCTTGCTCTATAAAAGGGGACACCAGGGCCCTCATTCGGACGGGGACAGACACGTTAAGACACAAGTCCACACACACACACGAGTCCGGACTTCGGTCCACGCTCACTGAGCTTGTATTCGCCCCTGTACAAGCACTTAGGTGCAAGTAATACAAGAACACCCTCCCCCCGCTGGACGTAGGGCCTTCTTTGCCCGAACCAGGATAAATCCTTGTGTCCTCTTGCATCACCATCCAGGAAGAGAAGCACGCGATCATATTACTCGTTGGTGTCGTACCCCCGGTTTCGAAACACCGACAAACGTGTAAAGTAGGTCTTAGTCATTTTTAAATCGGGTCGTTACAAAGGGTATCAAAGCCAATTCTCACCATTTCGCGGATGTATGACTTGGTAACTCAAACAAGTTGTGCATGGCCCTACAAGGGCATGACACTTGGGCTAGGGAGCTGGGAATACGAATGCGGCTATGAGAGTCGGTACTGGACATTTGTCTTGGTTCAACATTCAATGAGAACTTTGAATCCCTAAGGGTAGGTGTAGGTGAGACCTCGCTAAATGGACCAAAGTTGGGCTGATCTTATGGCTAGACCGAATGGACAAGTTACTGTAGCAACAGGGTATCACGTACGGGTATTGTAGCTTGAGTTAGGACATTGTAGCCATTGCATCTACGGGACTTTAGTCCCATATCGAGACTTGAAGAGAAGCTGGACCAACTTAAAACCAGGGCCGAAGAGTGTGTTAACGCTGGTTCAAACCTTTTGCGTGAAGCGAAGATGAAAGCGCAAGAGAGTTAATGAGGTCTTAGCCATTTTTAGGTTTGGTCGTTACAAAACGACTAGTTAAGAGGGGTGGAAAGTATATATGCCTCTCTATCCTCTCTCTTCATATATAACTCTTGGACACCACCAACACCTAACTGATACCAAACAAAATTAGAGCATCATCTCTCCATCTCTAGTTCATTTAGTGCTCGAATCTTTACCTCTTTGAAGGGATTTGGGGAGAGGTGAGAGAGAGAGAGAGAGAGCTAGGTGAAAGGTCTAATTGGCTAGGGGGTGAATAGCCTAATAAAAAATCTACAAAATCACTTAGGCAAACACTATTAGCAACACAAGTAGCAAAGCTTTTTGCACTAGCCTAATGAGTGTGTTGCAAGCCACCTATCCAACAATTCTACCTAATATCTCTATGTCACACAAACAATTTGAACTTCACTAGAGATGGAGATATGGCACAACAAATATGGACTAGGAAGAAGTAATCTACACAATGAGTGTATTATGGTCAATGATGAACAAGATGATCAATAAACTATTTATACAAAAGTATGGACAAGATGAAATGTCTACACAAGATGTATCTAGCAAAAGAGTATTACAAGATATACTAGCTCAATGAGTAAGATTGCAATGAATAAAAGAGCTAGTTAGGGAGTGTATCACCGAGCCTTCGGGGACGCCTTTGATGAACCAATCACCGGTAAAGATACTTTATGAAGAACCAATCACCAAGAGAGAAAACCTAGTCCAATCACGGGGATGATGATCAATATCACAATCAAGCACGCGGGATGCAAGAATTTATTCCGAGGTTCACGTGCTTGCCTACACGCTACTCCCAGTTGTGTCAACCAACTCTTGGTGATCCAGTGGGTAATTGGCACCACACCAAGCTACACAAGCCCCACAAGAATGCACCACAAGAGAGGCAACTCAATGACACGAGCAATCCACTAGGGGTGCCTTCCGCCTCTCCTGCGGGGATTAGGCCCGAAAAACCCTCACAATCAACTCGTTGTCGGCCAAGAACAATCACCAATCTTGCGAATTCCACTCAATCGCCTCCAAGCCGTCTAGGCACCAACAAATGCCAAGAGTAACAAGAAACTCAACGCCAATGCGAAGAACTAGTGCCACTAGAATGAACTCTTTCAAATCTTAGCACTAGAGCACTCAATCTCACTAGTAAATGATCAAATCAGCACTAGAGATGAGTGGGGAGGCTTGGCTATGCTCACACGAATGCTTAGGGATCAAAATGTGCAAGAGGGAACCCAAGTGAGCCGGCCAAGCCACATAAATAGCCCACACAAGTGAGGCTAGCCGTTGGGCTGAAATCGCTGGCATCGGACATGCCGATGTCTGGGCCATCGGACGTTGCCCAGCGTCCGATGCTCTGATGAACACCATGTGTCACCCAGTTATGAATATCAACTACTCGATCCCAATGGCTATATCACTTCTCGCGCAAGTTAATGTGGCATCGGACGCGCCGACGCCAGGGCATCAGACGCATCGATGCCACTCGATGATATTAGCACAGAAAGCACTTTACATCAAACACTCTGGGACTAGACCATCAAAGGCTACACCTTTGCGTCCGATGTGGTTCCAGAGAAGACATAAACACATCAGACGCATCTGATGGTTCCTCATCGGACACAGGCTAGCGTCTAATGCCCCTGCTAAGTTAGCTCGCGCCGCGTCACTACCATCAGACGCTTGAACAATGATCTCTCAGTGTCCGACACAATGTCTGATGCATCCAATGCATCAGACTGAAACTAGGGTTTGCCATCAGACACGCCATTCCAGCGTCCGATGCTACCTGTTGCAGCGTCCGATGCTCATATCTCAGCACCATTCGCTTTCTGACTTCTACCCTTTCTTCCATGTGCTACCACTAAAGTGTTTCACCACTTGTGCACGTGTGTTAGCATTTTGCAAAGCATTTTCCAAGGGTTGTGTTAGTCACTCACTAGGTCTAAAGCATCAATATGTTAGAGAACTTTTAGTGGCACTTGAACACCGCATAAGCCATGAATTATCTCCTCTTTATAGTATGACTATCTATCCTAAATGTGATCACACTCGATAAGTGTCTTGATCACCAAAACAAAGAGCCCTATAGGTTATACCTTTGCCTACAGGCCTCTTTGCTCCATCTCTTCTCTTCTTCTTCCAAATCACCAAGTGTAGAGCACTTAATCAATTGAGTTCATGTGGCCATCACCATCTTATCCATGGTTGCCACTTTGCTAGCTCCACCACTTGGTTTGGTCTTAATCCTTTCTCATTAGCTACACACATGCTTAGCAAATAGGATTAGACCAAATATGTTTAATCAATTAACCAAAACCAAACTAGGGCTTTCACTAGGGGACTCCTATTTGTAAATCTTTTTAAGTACTTTTGATGTTGTTTGTTCTTAGATTTCAGTTTTTTACTCCTAGATTTGATGTAAACCTTACATGTCCAGTGGTTGCTCATGAAGCTCCTAACTTGTGTGGTGTAGCTCCAGTAAGTTTGTATCACCCTTCTTTGATAAGAACAAGTTGAAATAGACTTAAGACCTTTATATTCTCCTCAACAACGAGGATGTAGGCACACCTTGGTGGTGTGGCCCAACCTTGAGTTAAATTGTGTGTTCTTGTTCTTGTGTTCTTGTTCATATTCCTTATTTGTTTAGCTTGATCTACAAACATAGAAGTTTCTAAGGCTTTTTCTATGAGTTGTTTACACTTATCATATCCTCTAGACTTGTGGTAACATTTGTAGGGTTATGAGGATGCTACGCTAGCTGGAAATAAAAAAGTCTACCTCATAAAATAGGAATCGCTGTCAGGTATAGGTCACAATTTTACCACTGGACACACAGACGCAGTGGAAGCGACTCAATGTAGTCGTTTGCGTCATAGCAGTGCAGGGCAATTGTGTGGTCGTCCATCAAACATCTCCCTCGGGCGGTTTGTCCTTGTGCTCCAGATGCAGTACCTCCGAGGTATCCCACAAATATAGGGAGGAAGCATACATGATGGAAGCAATAGCCGAAGCATATGGAACCTTACTCATGCGCTCTCGCTCATCAGGTGTCGAAGGGCATTGTTTCTCGCTAAAGCACATGCCATGTGACATAGGTAAGAACCCTTTCTTGGATTGTTCCATGTTGAACCGTTTCAACACTTTGTCAATGTACGTATCTTGGCTTAATCCTATTAGCCTCTTCAACCTATCTCTATAGATCATAATGCCTAGAATATATGTTGGTTCTCCTAAATCCTTCATAGAAAAACTATTATTCAGTGAAGTCTTTACGGTTTGCAACATCGGAATATCATTCCCAATCAACAATATGTCATCTACATACAAGATTAGAAACACAACAACGCTCCCACTTTCCTTCTTGTAAACACAAGGTTCTTCTTCACTCTGACAGAAGCCAAACCCTTTGACCACCTCATCAAAACAAATATTCCAACTCTGGGATGCTTGCTTTAACCCAAATAGATTTCTTAGGCTTGCATATTTTTTCAGCATTGCTAGGATCAACAAAACCTTCGGGTTGTATCATATACACGTCCTCTTCCAAATTTCCATTTAGAAAGGTTGTTTTAACATCCATCTACCATATCTCATAGTCATAATAGACAGCAATTGCTAGAATGATCCGGATAGATTTAAGCATCGCTACCGGCAAGAAGGTCTCGTCGTAGTCAACTCGTTGAACTTGTCAAAAACCTTTTGCGACAAGTCGAGCTTTATAAACTTGGACGTTTTTGTCCATATCCTTTTTCCTTATATAGATCCATTTGCACTCTATGGGTCTTACCCCATCAGGTGGGTCAACCAAGTTCCAAACTTGATTTGCTCCCATGGAATCTATCTCGGATCTCATGGCACTATGCCATTTCTCAGAATCTGGGTCCATCATTGCCTCGGCATAAGTCACAGGATCATCATCGTCTAACAATAACACATCCCCACACAACTCACAGATTTTTGCCGACCTTCGTGGTTGGGGCGGGGTGTCTGTTGCCATGGGTAGCTCAACTTGTTCTGCTACATTAGCATCACTCGTGGAGTCAATCCCTGTTGGCTCATCCTAAACTTCTTCAAGATACACCTTCTTCCCTCTCTTGTCTCTTTTGAGAAACTCTTTCTCTAAGAAAACACCGTTTTGAGTAACAAACACTTTGCCCTCTGAGCGGTTGTAGAATTAATACCCTAAATTTTCCTTTGGGTATCCCACGAAAAAGCGCTTGTCCTACTTGGGTGTTAGTTTATTTGATATAAGTTGTTTGACATAAACTTCACAACTCCAAATCTTTAGAAAAGACAAACTGGGACTCTTACGCCAGTCCACATCTCATATGGTGTCTTAACTACGGACTTAGACGGTACCCTCTTTAATGTGAAAGCGGCTGTTTCTAGAGCGAATCCCCAAAACGATAAAGGAAGGTCTGACTGGCTCATCATAGACCTAACCATGTCTAACAGAGTCCGGTTACGTCACTCGGACACACCGTTTCTCTTGGGCGTTCCGGGTGGCGTAAGTTGTGGAACAATTCTGCAACTCTTAAGATGATTGCTAAACTCGTGGCTCAAATATTCGCCTCCACGATCAGATCGCAAGGCCTTAATTTTCTTGCCACGTTGATTCTCTACCTCATTCTAAAATTCTTTGAACTTTCAAATGTCTCAAACTTATGCTTCATCAAATAGACATAGCCATATCTGCTAAGATCATCAGTGAAGGTTATGAAGTATTGAAATCCGCCTCTATCTGTCGTACTCATTGGTCTGCATACATCAGTATGTACAAGTTCAAACAAGTCAGACGCCCTCTCAAGGAAACCTATGAAAGGCGACTTGGTCATCTTGCCTAGCAAACAAGCCTCACATGTCTCATATGATTCAAAATCAAACGAAGTTAGAAACCCATCAGCATGGAGCCTGTTCATGCGATTCTCACTTATATGACCCAAACGACAATGCCACATATAGGTAGGACTTAACTCATTAAGTGGAGGCCTTTTAGCAGTTACAATACAAATACACATAGGCGCATCATCAATATTTAAAATAAACAACCCATTCACAATGAATGCAAAAGCCACAAACATATCATTCTTAGAGATCACATAACCATTGTCTTTACTCGCAAATGAATAACCCTCCTTCATCAAAAAATGAAGGTGACACAATGTTTCGACTTCAACTTGGAACAAAATAAAAATTATTCAACTCCAAAATAAATCATGATGGGAGGTGTAGTTGCATCGTCCCGACGTTCAACACAACAACTCTTGCATTATTGCCCACACAGAACTCAACCTCCCCTTTTCCAAAGCTTCTACTTCTTATCATTCCCTGTATCATATTGCAAATATGAGCAACCCAACCGGTATCAAATACCCAAGAATTAATATAAGAGTTAGCGAGGAAAATATCTATAACATAAACAACAAGTGTATGGGCAGCGGGAGTACCTTTACCACTGCCATCCTTCTTCAAGGATGCCAAGTACACCTTGTAGTTTCTCTTCCAGTGACCTTTCCCCTTACAATGGAAGCACTCAGAATTAGGAGTTGGTCCAACAATGTCAGGCGCAGGAGGGTTTGGCTTAGAGATCACATCTTTGGCCTTGCCCTTGCCCTTCCTGTTCTTCCAAAAGTTGCTCTTCTTCTAAAAGTTAGGCTTGTTTTGGATCGCCATCACATGGCTGTTGCCAACACTTTTCTTGATGTCTGCCTCTGTTGTCTTAAGCATGCCACACAACTCATTCAAGCCCCTCTCCGCACCATGCATATGGTAGTTCGAGATGAAGTTTCCATAGCTAGGTGGGAGGGAAGACAGAATGAAATCAGTAGCAAACTCTAGACCAATTGGGAAGCCTAGCTTCTCCAACCTCTGTGTGCAACCAACCATCTTGATCACGTGTGGCCCAACTGTTGTGCTCTTTGCTAGCTTAGTCTCAGAAAGAGCCTTAGAGACATTGAACCTTTCAGTCCTAGCCTGAGTCTAGAACATCTCATCCAACACCACGATCATATCGTAGGCTGTATGGTTATTAGAAAACTGCATCTGTAGATCTGGTTCCATGCTAGCAAGCATCAGGCATCCCACTTCAAGATCAGCATCACATGCTTTCTTGTAAGCGGTTTCCTCAGTAGCGGGCACATTATCAGCAGGTTCCTCTGATAATGGGGTTCTAGAATATCTTCCTTTTTCTCAACCATGAGAACAATTCTCTGGTTGCAGATCCAATCAACATAGTTTGTTCCATTCAACTTATCTTTCTCAAGGATTGAACATAAAGTAAATGGTTGAGGTGCGGGTGCCATTTATCGACAACAAAAGTAAATGCAAAATACTAAGACAATGGTTCCAAGACAGAGTAAATGATATTAAAACTCTAATAAAATCTACTCCCACTAAGATTAATATCCCTCTATTGAATGTTAGTGATTCAAGACCCAAACTAACAAGTCAACTAGTGAGCTTTAATATCACCGCTAGTGGACATGGTAAGCAACTCTTTGGTAATCATATCACATATGACTCTTGTTGTTGGCCAACATCTCTATGCGTGCTCAACTCCTTATGCTTCAAGGTCCCTAACTGTTATGATGACCTTGTTCAAGCAACCAACCCTTCTGCAGTAAGTATCCGATAAGAACCTGCCTAGTCAAGGAAAATCAATGACACCCTAATTTTATAGGCTGTGGATACGTGGGTGTATGCCGGATCTTGAGATGATGAGTGATTGTCAACTAGTATGATGCGCATGTTCTTTGGCTTGTGTTGTGCAGGTGTCGAGCTCGGAGATGGTGATCGAAGGCAAGGTTAAGGTCAAGTAGAGACGTGCCGTGCCGATGGACCCGGAGTGGTGAAGGGCGGACGTGAGGCTTGGACTGACAGACCGGTGGCCTGAGGATCAGCTGTGGTGGCTGACAGCCTGGGTCAGCGACAAGTGAAGACTTGCGGGTAGACGGGGTGCACGGGCGGTGCATCCCTCTTTGGCTTTGGTTTGGTGGTTGAGCCCCAGAAAAACCATTGGGTGGATGGTTTCCACACGCTCCCTACGATGCAAAGACAAGGGCCGACCCTCGCCTTGCGGAGGTATTCGTCCAGTCGCAGAGTCTGAGGTCCTCCGCCACCAGTTGGGACTGGGCCTCTTGGCGAAGGTACGCGGCAAGGCGAGGGTCGCTCCCGTTGCTCTTCACACCCCTTTCCTGCAAAAAGGTACCTGAACACCTCCGAAGGTTGGGTCAGTATTCCGAGGTTTGATTTGCGATCTGAGAGGCTTAACAGGATGAAACAGGGGGGTAGGCGGCGAAGGTGCGCGAGGGCCGCTTTGTTTAGCCAGCCTGCGTGGTGCCTCTGCCGAGGGCCCCTTTCCCCAACAGTAGCCCCTCGTTGACTTGGATCTAAAGAACCGTGTTTAGGCCCAAGCAGCGCCTTTCAACGGGAAAAGGGACAAGACCCTCGGCAGCGACGCCCGCGGCTGCTTTTGGGCCGGGCCGTAGTATTGTTTTTTGAACTGTAGGGGTCTGTTTCGTTTTCTGTGCCGTGGCTTTCTTGGTTTTCGTGCCAGTGTTATCGTGTGGGGCGTTCCGCCACCCGGTCTATAAATAGAAGGGGTGGGTGAGGGGTTTGGATTGTGCCTTCCTCTGCTATAGCCATCCTGCTGTTGCAATTTGCTTGTAGCGAAGGTTTGTTTTAGCTTGTCTATGAAGGTTGAGACAGGCGCTCGCTGTTCGGTAACGTTAGCAGCTGAGGAGATGGCTATGTTGAAACAGACTGCTCGCGCTGTTTCGCCCACAGCCGCGGATGGGGGGATTACCTTCGAGTTCGGACTCAGCCGAGTTTGCACCGCGGAGGTTGCGTCTTATGTCAGGTGGGGTTGGATTGAGGAGGGTAAAGCAAGGACCAGTGCCGGGGAGACGGTGCCGAAGCCGGACGCTGATGAGGTTGTTGTATTTGAGGAATTTTTTTCAGCCGGCCTTCGCTTCCCTGTTGACCCTTTTGTGACCTCGGTTCTGCGGAGGTTCAACTTGCGCTTCCACCAGCTCACACCCTCGTGCTTCACAAAGATGTCAGTTTATATCTGGGCGTGCCGCTCTCAGGGTGTTGTTCCTCATGTTGAGGGGTTTGTTCGGACCCATAGAGTGCACATGCAACCTCGCAAGATCTCAGATCGCGGAGGTAACACCAGTCTTGGACAGTTTGTGGTGTACACTTTTTGCCATCGCGCTGGGTCGGAGTTGCCGGTGCAAGCCCAGAAGAATAAGTGGACCAGTGGGTGGCAGGAGTCCTGGTTTTATTATAAGCTTGGTGGGAATGCAGAGCTCTGCGGTGAGCTTTCGCCACTTGGTGATGTTAGCGCCGAAGCTATGATGAGCTCCGAGGCTCACGCCTGTGTTGATTGTTTGAGGGTTGTGGCGTGGTCTCAGTGTGCTCGCGACTTGGTCGAGGAGTACTGTTGCGCGAAGATTTGGCCCCTCAGCCGGAGACAAGCGTGGTTCGCAGTCGGGGAAGATTTGAGGTACGAGAGTAGGGGCTTGAAGAAGCCGAAGGTTGACCTTGATAAGGTTTGGGATAAACTTCTAAAGAAATTTCCCAGGCGAGAAGATGGGGTCGAAGCAGTCTACAACCGTGTTCAGGGGTGGGTGGTGGAACTTGTTGGAAAGCTTTCCTCGTTGGAGAATAAAGCGATCCACAGCTCGATAGGTAGCGGAGGTCGGGTTAACAGGATGTTTGACATTCTTGGGGTTCAGTATGAGAGTTGGCCTGCGCCGTCGAGCGAGGATGCGCCAAAGAAGAGGAAACGTGCTTCTGTGGAGGGGGAAGTTGTTTCTCGGCCGAAGAGGGGTCGTGGCCGAGGACGCGGCGGCGCCGGTGGTCGAGTTAAAACACTTGCAACGAAGGTTACCGTCGGTTCGGGAGGTGTCTCCACTTCCTCATCCTCGGCCATTGTTTCGAGCAGCCGAGGCAGCGGGAAGACTGGAGGACGGGTGCCCCGCGTGGGCGGTATTGGCGCTTTGGTTCAAATCTCGGACGACGAGGGTGGCTCTGATGATGATGAGGAGGAAGGGGAGAAGGAAGAAAAGGAGGGCGGTACTGAAGAGGACTCCTCTGACGAGGATAGTGATACGTCAAGTAGCAGGGGTAACTCCGAAGAAGACGTATCCATCGAGGACGCTCGAGGGAAAGGAATAGCCTCGTCCAGTGTTGATGCTGCGGCTGCGCGAAGCATTGATGACATCATACGGGACTTTGAGCCAGAAAGTCCTCCGCGAGGGTCGTTTCCCGAGTTTGCTGGCTCGCACATCCGGGTCGAAGGTTTCAAGGTTAAGGGTGGCGCCGAATCGGACCGGACGCCGGGGAAGAGGCCGTATGGCGAGGCTAGCCGGTCATGTCTTTCTTATTATGCGAAGAAACTTGGAGTTTCCGACCCGGCGACTGAACTTTTCACGAGTCCGGACCTTCGAGAATGTCACTTGCAGTGTGCTCCGGAGGAAAGGCGCTTTCTGGGTCGGGTGTTCAACCGTATCTGTGTACCAGAGGCGGAGCTTCGGCTGGCCAACGAGCCCTTGGAGGGACTTCACGATGACATTGACGTCAAGGTGGCTGAGCTGATGCTTCTCAACCGGTCGGCGTGCCGGAGGGCGATTTACAATCTCCACTACCTGGATGATCGGTTGAGTGATGCGGAGGAAGCTAATAGGGAGCTTCGCCAGAGTTTGGAACGCAAAGAGATTGAGCTCAAAGCTGCTTTGGAAAAGGTTAAGAAATCGCGAGAGGAAGCGCAAGAGGTTGCGAATAGCAACGCGGAGCTCCTGGCTGTTAACCGGCAAAAGGACAAGGATTTGGTGGCTGCGAACAAGCGCATAGAGGAGCTGTCCTCGGAGCTGTCTACCCAAGCCGAGGCTTGGCAGGAAAGCATGGCGAGGGTTAAAAATAAGATAGATACATGCTTGACCGAAACCGGAGGTTCTGCCGGTGAACCGCTGCATGCTGGAGACGCAGCGGGTTTTGAAGGTTGGTTATGTAATGAGCTGGATGTGTTTAGCTCGTTGGTTGGGAATGCTGCAGATTTTGGTGGGTATGTCAGAGCACTGGTGATGGCTGGTACGCTTCGTCAGGCAGATTGCGAGCACCTTCGCAAAATTAAGAAACCCAGCCATAAGTTTCCGACCGTGGACGAGGTGCGTCAAATGAAGATCGCGGACGCCGAAGTTCGGAATTGTGCGATGCGCTTGCTTCGCCGGTTTTGGATTGCTGGCGGTGGTCGCGCTCTTGCTTTCAAGGAAGCTGCCGAGGCTACTCGTCAGGTTCGCGTTATTGGGTAGACTGGTTTTTTGGTTTTTGTTTCAATGATCATTGAATTGGTGTTAACTTAGGTTTCTTTTCTCTAATTTGTGCTTACAGGCTCGGAGGGAGGCGATGCCTTCGCCGCCTGCGGCCATTGATGCTGGTGGTAGCTCCGAAGCTGTTCTTGCTCCTAGCTCTGCAGAGGTCCCATCAGTCGAGGCTGAAGCTTTGGTCGCTGATGCCCCGACCACTGGCGAAGGTGTTGAGCAGGAGGTGGCCACGGAGGAGGCACCTGCCGAAGGTGTGGATGCTGCCACTAGCGGGGTTGACACAGGCGAGCACGGGGGAGACGAGCAGGTGTGAGAATTTAGGATTGTATGGAAGAGAAGGTTATTTTGTAATGTGTGAGGTAGGTGGAAAGACTTGACGATACTTTTTAATTCTATGGTAATGCAGGTTCCTGATGGAACCGTGCTAGAAGTGTTTGATGTGACGCCCCTGACGTTAAACTATCAAGATATTTTTGTAACTGGCGAATCTTGGGCTCGTGCTAAGCTGAAACATCCCTCACTGACCTTCGAGCGTTTTTGGTGGTCGAAGGTGCGAAGGTACGATTTAAAAAATAGCAGGTCGAGCCGTTTTTGGCGCGAGGTGGACTTTACTGACCGGCAGGCCACCCGTTACTTATTTGGTGCTTCTTCATCCTCGCAAGTTGGAATTGATGATGATATTGATGAGAAAACAGCCTTGGAGTACTTGTTTGGGGGAACCGAATTAGATTTAGGCTCGGACGGATCGTTAGTGGTCCCGAAAGAGGAACCTTCGGAGGTCAGTGATGTAGGCCGTACGTATATGTATCAGGCTAGGGTTTTATCTGGGGAGCTGCCAATTGTTCCGGCAGCTCCTTTGTTGTGGGGACCTATCGTTGCGGTGGAGCCAGAGTTTGAGGAAGGTGGCGAGGGCTCTGGTGATTCGATGTTACTTGAAGGGAGCGAAGGTTCCTTGTAATTTTTGTAATTTTCCATGATTTGTTTGTCGTTGTGAAGCTGTTTTGTAAATGAATGAGAACACTGAATGTTGGTTTTTTGTCGCTACGATTCCTTACTCGTTATCGGATATTGACAGGGCTCGCTGGCTGTCCGGCCCTACGTTGTTTTGTTGCGTGCAAAGTTTAGCTCAGAAAGCGAAATAGCGAGGCTTGCGTTTCGTTACACTGAGTTGTTTTGTAAAAAACAGCGACACCCCCTTTCTTTTTGGCGAGGCTCGCGTTTCGCTAAACTGAAATGTTTTGTAAAAACAGCGACGTCCCCTTTCTTTTTAGCGAGGCTAGTGTTTCGTTACACTGAGTTGTTTTGTAAAAAACAGCGACGCCCCCTTTCTTTTTAGCGAGGCTCGTGTTTCGTTACACTGAGTTGTTTTGTAAAAAACAACGACGTCCCCTTTCTTTTTAGCGAGGCTCGCGTTTCGCGACACTGAGTTGTTTTGTAAAAAACAGTGACGCCCCCTTTCTTTTTAGCGAGGCTCGCGTTTTGTTACACTGAATTGTTTTGTAAAAAACAGCGACGCCCCCTTTCTTTTTAGCGAGGCTCGCGTTTCGCGAGGGTGTTCGACTTTTTTGGACTTCGCGCCTCCCCCTAGGTGGAGGTGAAGTTTGCTTTTTGCGAGCCCCTGTCGTGTTTGCGAGGGTGCTCGACTTTTTTGGACTTCGCGCCTCCCCCTAGGTGGAGGTGAAGTTTGCTTTTTGCGAGCCCCTGTCGTGTTTGCGAGGGTGCTCGACTTTTTTGGACTTCGCGCCTCCCCCTTTGGTGGAGGTGAAGTTTGCTTTTTGCGAGCCCCTGGCGTGATTTGCGAGGGTGCTCGGCTTTTTGGACTTCGCGCCTCCCCTTATCTTAGGTAGATGTGAAGTTTGCTTTTTGCGAGCCCCTGGCGTGATTTGCGAGGGTGCTCTGCTTTTTGGACTTCGCGCCTCCCCTTATCTTAGGTAGAGGTGAAGTTTGCTTTTTGCGAGCCCCTGGCGTGATTTGCGAGGGTGCTCGGCTTTTTGGACTTCGCGCCTCCCCTTATCTTAGGTAGAGGTGAAGTTTGCTTTTAGAAAACGTTCGTTTTTGAAGCAATCTTTAAAAAGGTTGCATCGATTATAGCACTCTTTGAAGAAGAGGTGCTTTTTCGATGTTTTCTAGTAAATGTAGAGGTTTGATGACTCTTCTTTTTTCGGGGGTTCTAACCTGCATTAAGGTTGTGGATGCTGCCTCGTTAAAAAACCTTACGCCCCTTCGTAAGGAAAAAGAGTGCAGCTCCTTCTGTTTTTGTTACATGCACAGAAATGGAAGAAAACAAAAGTGAAACAAAAGATTACATAGTGCGAGGGCTCGCTGAGGCTCCGCTATGGGTAGAATTTGCGAAGGTCGTCAATGTTCCAGGTGTGAGGCAGGATGTTTCCTTCGCTGTCGGAGAGGTGGAAAGAACCGGGGCGATTGCTTTCCACAATCAAGTATGGACCTGTCCACTTGGGCTGAAATTTTCCTGCCAGGCTGGCGTTTTGTTTTCTGATGAGGACGAGGTCACCCTTCTGCAAATCTTTGATTCTGATCTTTTTATCTCTCCATTTTTTGGTTTCTTCTTGGTACTTACGAAGGTTGTGCACTGCGTTGCATCTTGCTTCTTCAAGTAGGTCTTTATCAAGCGGTTGGGCTTGCTCGTTAGATGCGAGGGTTGTTCTGAGCGACCCATATTTTAGTTCTTCTGGAAGCACCGCTTCTTCACCGAACAAAAGTTTGAAAGGAGTGAATTTTGTTGCTCTGCATTCTGTGGTGTTGTGAGACCAGGTGACCGAAGGTAGTTCATCGACCCATTTACCCTTAGGTCTACCCTGCAACTTTTTGGATATAGCTTGGAATATTGTCGCATTGGCTCTTTCAACCAGGCCATTGGATTGCGGGTGCCGGACGGAGGCGAAGCATAGCATTGTCCCAATTTGCGCACAGAATTCTTTGAAGACCTCGCTGTCAAACTGAGTGTCATTGTCAACGGTTAGATGTTGAGGAACTCCAAAGCGACAGACTATTTGTTGCCAGAAAAACTTTTTTACTGCGAGGGAAGTGATGGAGGACAATGGCCTTGTTTCAATCCACTTTGTGAAGTATTCTACAGCTACCACCGCATAGCGAAGGTTCCCTAGAGCCGTCGGTAGTGGGCCTACGAGGTCCATCGCCCACCTTTGCAGAGGCCAGGTTGGGCATATGAGAGTTGTAGGTGCCCCTGGAGCGTTTTGGTTCTTTGCCATCAGTTGACAACCCTCGCAATGCTTGACGATGGTTTCCACGTCTCTTAATGCTGTTGGCCAGTAGAAACCTTGCCGGAACGCTTTGCCGACTAGAGCCCTTGGGCCGTTGTGAGAACCACAGATGCCCTCGTGGATTAGCTTGAGAATGTCATTGCCTTCGGACTGTGACACACATTTGAGCCATGGCGAGGTTACCGAAGCTTTGTACAAGGTGTTGTCAACAATCTTGTACTCTCGCACTCTTTGCTTTAGTCTGTTTTCTTCTTCCCTGTTGTTTGATTCATGGAGCCCCTTGATGTAGGCCATGATAGGTGCTCTCCAATCCTCGCACTGAATTGCGCTGATCAGCTTGACGCTGATTTCAGAAGCTTCGAAAGCTGACCGAGTGGTAACCTTGTAGAACACATCTGGTGGAAGCTGTAACTGTTGTGCGGCTGCTTTGGCTAGGCAATCTGCCTCGCTGTTTTCAGCCCTTGATATTGCTTTTACAGTTATGCCGAGGAAAAAAGATTCTAACCTTCGGACATATTGAAAATACTTTTGAAGCTCTGGATCTTTTACTTTGTAGTTCTTCTCAATGTGCCCCGCAATGACTTGAGAGTCTGTGTTGATGAGTGCCCTTCGGACTGACAACGACCGTAGTCTTGAAAGGGCCAGAATCACAGCTTCATATTCAGCGGAGTTGTTTGTGCATTTGAAGTCAAGCCTTCGTGCGTATCTCAGCTTCGACCCGGAAGGCGAGATTAGAATGGCCGAGGAACCGGCTCCAGTTGCACCCCATGCTCCGTCGACGTAAACGATCCAGAACTGGTCATGTCGCAGCTCACCAGCACGAGGGTCGGGTGTCCATTCTGCTATGAAATCAGCCAGTACCTGTGATTTGACTGCTGTTCTGCCGACGAAGGTCACAGCGTAACTGTTAAGCTCGACTGCCCATTTTGCTATTCTTCCAACTGCTTCATTGTTTTTAAAAATGTTCTCGAGGGGGTACGACGAAGGTACATGGATCTCGTGCGCCTGGAAATAGTGCTTGAGCTTTCTTGATGCCATAACGACGGCGTATGCTATTTTTTCAAGCTCCGAATAATTTCTCTTTGGGTCTTCGAGGGTTTCTGAAACATAGTAGATTGGGGCTTGTCTGGTCTTGTTGTTTTCGCGGAGCTCCTTGATGAGAACTGCGCTTGCTGCGTGAGGCGAAGCTGCGACGTATAGTAACAATAGATCTCCCTTGGTTGGGCTGGTTAGGGCAGTCAAGCTGGTTAGATACTTTTTCAACTCCTCGAAGGCCTTTTGCTGCTGGGGACCCCAATTAAATGGAGCATTGCTTCTGAGTGTTTCAAAGAAAGGTAACCCTCGCTCTGCGGCTCTTGAGATGAATCTGCTAAGTGCTGCTAAACGACCAGACAGGCGCTGAGCTGCTTTTTTGGTCGCCGGAGGTTCCATGTTCATGATGGCGTCGATCTTCTCAGGGTTAGCTTCGATTCCTCTGGCTGAGACGATGCAACCTAGTAACTTACCTTCGCTTACCCCAAAAACGCATTTTTCTGGGTTTAGTTTCAATCCGGCGGACCGGAGGTTGCTGAACACCCTCGATAAGTCTGATATGTGGTTTTCTTTTAGTTCACTCTGGACAACCAGGTCATCGACATAGGCAGAGACAACATGCTCATCCTTGAAAACTTCAGAGGTCATGCGAGCGAATGTTGAGCCTGCATTTTTCAAGCCTTCTGCCATTCTTCGGAAGCAAAAAGTGCCCGAGGGTGTGATAAAACTTGTTTTTTCCTCGTCTTCTTCATTCATCCAAATCTGGTGATAGCCTGAAAAGCAATCAAGGAGGGACAGCATTTGGCAACCAGCCGCTCTGTCGACCAGGGTGCTTATGTTTGGGAGAGGGAAATCATCCTTCGGACAAGCTTTGTTCAAGCAAGTGAAATCCACGCACATTCGCCATTTTTTGTTCTTCTTTTGGACTAGGACCACATTTGAGAGCCAAGTTGGGTATTTGACCGAGCGAATGACGCCTGCGTCCAAAAGCCTTTTTACCTCAGCCTTCGCTGCCTCCTTTCTTTCTTCTGACATCTTGTGAAGCTTTTGTTTGATTGGGCGATAGCCTGTTTTGATGTTCAGGCCATGCTCAATCAATGATCTATTGACTCCTTTTAGGTCCTCTGCGGACCAAGCGAAGGTGTCGGAATTTTCTCTGAGGAAGGTAACGAGGTTGCCTTCTGATTGGGGGTCTAGATTGGCTGAGATGAGCACCTTTCTTTCGGCGTTACCCTCGAAGAGTTGGACTTGTTTGGTTTCCTCCTTTGGTGCTGCCTTCACTCTGTCATTGCAGACTTCACCCTCGTCGCTGATGCCGGGGGTTTGAGGTTTTGACAAATTGTGTACATTACGTTGCCCTGGGGCTACGTTTCCTTCAGCTGCCCTTGCAATGTCTTGGTCCCCAAATACTGCAACCACACCCTTCGGAGCGGGGAGCTTCATGCATAGGTAAGCGGGATGGATGACAGCGTTGAATGCGTTTGTGACCCCTCGGCCAAAGATGGCATTGTATGGATAGAACATGTCGACGACATCAAAGGTTATGTGCTCAGTTCTGCAGTTCGTTTGGTCGCCGAAAGTCACAGGCAAGGATATTTTGCCAACCGCTCTCACTTGTTGACCGCCGAAGCCGTATAGAGGGTTGTCAGCGGGTTGCAGGAGGTTTCTGTCGAGCTTCATGCTGTCGAAGGTTGAGGCGAATACGATGTCAGCGGAGCTTCCTGTATCAACCAATATTTTGGTGACGGTCCACCCAGCGAGGTTGGTTTCGATCACCATAGCATCGGTGTGGGGGTAATCTCTCAGCTTCATGTCGCTGGAATCGAAGGTTATGGGGATGTGAGACCAACGACCGAATCTGTGGGGTCCTTCGACGGCCACGTGGTGAAGTCGTCTGGCATGTTCCTTCCTCTGCCGTTTGTTACCATGGTCTTCATTTGAACCCCCGGTGATAGCTAGAATCACACCGAAGGTTGATGTTGGATTGTTGATGGTCGTTTGGCTCTGGGCTTCGGCTTTGACAGGCTGGGGTGCTGGTAAAGCGGGAATTGGCGGTGGGGGTGGCAGAGCGTTGCTGGCTTGGTGGGTTGTTGGAATTTGGTTTTGGGGGGTTGTTGGGTATGTGACTGTGTATGGAGTGTTTTGGCGTTGTGGGATTGTTGTTGCCTGGTAGGAGGCTTGGCTGAAGTGTGGGTGGTGGGGGTAAATGGGTTGTTGCGAGGGTAGGCCATAGTTTACGGGGGTGTAATGGAATTGGGTATTTGAAGGGTGGAGGCTTGGTTTCCTGGTGTGGTTGATGGTTCGGGTGTCTGACGAAGCAGCTTTCCTAGATTCCTGGTATTCTTTTCCCTTGGCGAAGCATTCACATTGCTTTGTTGTGTGTCCCTTTCCGAGACCACAGAAGTGACAATACATTTTTGCGGGGTTGCTGGTTCCGCTGATTCGGCGGGGGTGGCAAACCCTGAGAGGCTTGGCTGCTCGGAGGTTGAGCGTCCCATCTTTGATCCTCATAATTTGTTGCTTTGTTGATTGCACCAATGTTGCTGTGCTCTTGGCGAGGGTTGCTTTCCCTTGTTTGAGGCCTCGGCTGTGGCTTCAGTTGTGAGCGCCGAGCGTCAGACTTCGCTCTGAAGTCCATATCTGCTCTGCAATATCGTTCCATTGTTTCGTGTAACTCCTCGATTGAATTCGCTGGCTTCCTGGCAAACTTTGATGAGCATGGGCCCGGACGCAGTCCACTGACTGCGGCGAGGATTACAGCTTCGTCGGATATCCCCGGAGTTCTTGCTCTGATTTGGATGAACCTTCGCCAGTAGTCTTGAAGCGGTTCTCGCTCCTCTTGCTTGCAATTGAACAAGTCGATGGGGTTTGAAGGGGCTGGTGTGATGCCTTTGAAGTTTGTGCAGAGCCTGTCTCTGAGGTTGGCCCAGGAATCCACGGTCCCGGGGCGAAGGTTACTGTACCAAGTTTGCGCGTTGTCGCGCAAGATAATGACGAAAGATTTTGCCATTGTTGATTCGTCTCCACCTGCCGCGGCGACTGCCGCCTCATAGCTCATTATGAACTGGCGAGGGTCGGAAAGCCCGTCGTAACGAGGTAAGTTTTGTGGGTTGTAGCATGGAGGCCAGGGTTGAGTTTGGAGTATCTGGGAGAGGGGTGACCTCGGGTCATACGACATTTGGTGTTGCTGAGGTCTTCTTTGGAAGCGGAGGTTTGGCTCTCTCTCATCTGGGTAAAGTTGGCGAAAGTTTTGCTGTCTCATTGGGTAAGGCTCTTGGAGTGGCGGTGGTGGGGGTGGTGGATGGCGAAGGTTGTCTCGATCTCGCTCCTCATTTCCCTCCTACAGCGGGGGCATTTCCCCATCGTTCCAGCCCTCTGCCTCAGCCTCAGCCGCGGCGAGGGACTCTTCCATTCGGCGAAGCTACTCCCTAGCCTCGTCTGCCTTCTGCCTGATGGCGCGCAGCCGATTGTGCTTCTCTAGCTGGTCCAGACGCCTTTTCTTCTCCTGCAGCTCAGCCTGAAGGCTTTCGAGGGCCTCGAGGCCCAACTCCTCTTCGTCAGCTCCCTCTCCCTCCCCGGAGGTGTGAGGGTGCAACACGGTCCAGGCTTGAGGGCCCGGGACCTCCGTGTCCGGGGTGACATCCTGCGCCCTTGAGGGTTTTGGTATCTCCTCGGCAGGTGGGACCACCATCGCTGTCTCTCTAGCCGTGCGAAGGTCTCTGGTGGTGTTGGCTCGCCTGTTCCCCGCCATCTCGAACTTTCGTTCCCCACGGTCGGCGCCAAACTGTTGGAAGCACACTTGCCCCACCTCCGCACTCGTGCAGGGGGGTGGCGAAGGTGACCAAGTGTCGGAAGTAACAGCGAAGGTTAAGGAACGAAGACAAAGTCGCTCTGGCTCAGTCCCCAAAAAAAAATCGTGTCCTTACATTGTTCACCCCCCGGTATTTATAGGGGATACCAAGGGGTGCCGACCAAATTACAATAGGGTACAAGAAAGATTCCTCTGCGCTACTCATACAGAAGGGCAAACTCGTACAAACACAGTCGGAGCCGAAACCCTAGCTTGCCTCCCGTGCGCCCGCCGCCGCCCGGCTCACGCTCCCTCCGATGCAAAGACGAGGGCCGACCCTCGCCTTGCGGAGGTATTCGTCTAGTCGCATAGTCTGAGGTCCTCCGCCACCAGTTGGGACTGGGCCTCTTGGCGAAGGTACGCGGCAAGGCGAGGGTCGCTCCCGTTGCTCTTCACACCCCTTTCCTGCAAAAAGGTACCTGAACACCTCCGAAGGTTGGGTCAGTATTCCGAGGTTTGATTTGCGATCTGAGAGGCTTAACAGGATGAAACAGGGGGGTAGGCGGCGAAGGTGCGCGAGGGCCGCTTTGTTTAGCCCGCCTGCGTGGTGCCTCTGCCGAGGGCCCCTTCCCCAACAGGGTGCTAGCTGGTTTCCGAGTTTGGGCCTCAAAACTCGTGCTAAGGACGGTTTTCAGGTTTGGGCCTCAAAACCTCGGCGATGGTGGGTTTCTGAGTTTGGGCCACAAAACTCAGCCTGAGGACTGGTTTCCCAATTTCAGCCTCAGAACCGGCGGAAGGTCCAGGAAAATGGACGGAGGGCGAGTGGTGACACGTGGCGGCATCCGGTGAGGTCGCGTCGAGGCAAAGCTACCAGTTGTGTGGGCGTGGCCGTCGGATCAACATTTACCTCGAGCTGGTCCAGAATAGCCTTAGGGTTTAGCTGGTTCGCTCTCTGTATCATTAGGGGTAGAGTGCGAATAATGTTAGGATAAGTAGGGGAGACACCCACCTCCCTAAGCCATCTGAGTCATTTGCTATTTTCCTCTAGGGCTTCTTGCTTCCCATTCCCTGCTGTAGCTACAAAGATCCGCAGAGACGGTTAATCATACCTCTGTGTATTTTGCGGAAATGGGACCGGATTCCCGTTGTCTCCTCGTGGGGACGAATTTCGGCTGCCAGTTGAGATTGTGATTCGTGTTCTTGAGTTGTTCTTCGCGTTTTGCTTTTTGTCTCAATTTTCCCGTCGCTCGATCTCCTTCTATGTTGCGTCTTTTTTTAATCCACTTGAACCAACTTGTTCTGTAAAGTGAGGAGAACATTTCCATCGAAGGAATTCAACTCAAACCTCACGAACAAGTAGATCGGGTCAATTTGAGTTTCGTAGCAACTTTTTCGTTCTTGCACCAACCCTTTTGATTTCCCGGAGTTTGAGTTGATTTGAGCGGATGATTTCTTAGGAGTAGTCTTCCAACTACCTAGTGATCATCTTCTCCAAGTTTGGGATCAAGTGATTTTGGTTTGGATCGAATTTGGGGAGATTTTGAAAAGAGGCAATTGAAATCGCGCTCTCTGGATAGCCACGGACAGTCCACCACTGGGGGCACGGACAGTCCGGGCATCGGGGACTTGGCCTGATCAGTGGCCAAACCTTCGTGCAGTTTGGCTGAAAGTTCAACGGCGGATAGGCCGCAGTTGAAGGTCGCGGACAGTCCGAGATCATCCAGGGAGACTTCAGCAACCTTGTTGTTTTAGAGTTTTGGCCGGCGGACAGTCCGCCAGGGGACCGCGGAGAGTCCGCCCGTGGCATGGACAGTCCGGGACTTGCAGTCCGGACAGTCCGGGACCCTGCAGACTTGTCTTGTTTAGTGTGTTTGCGCTCCCGGCTTTTCCGCTTTGATTTCGGACTTCACGTTTGCTCCTAGAGTTCACCAAGGAACCTCTCTAGGTATCTTTGCTACTTGTTAGCATAGGTATTTGGAGGAATCCCGACGTAGCTATCTATCTACGTTTGGGAGTAGGTTTTTGGGCTTGAACTTGACTTGGTGCTTGCGGGTTTTGGGTTGCTCTTTGTGGTGGTGCCTCGCTGTGATCCTAGAGATCATCCACTCTCCTTCTGAGAGTCGTGGGCATCATGTTTGTGTTCAAAGCATTCAGGATTGATTTGTGGGACAGAGGCTAGAATTTCAAGAGAAATTTTTAGGCTCTCATTCACCCCCCTCTGGTCTCCTTGGTATAGCATTCTCGGTCCTTCAATTGGTATCGGAGTGGGTTAAGGATCTTCCACCTTAGCCAGTTCCAGATCTACAGAAGGCGACATGGATCGCGGCGTGGGCAAACCGCCGTTTTTCGAAGGGACGAACTAAGCGTATTGGAAGATACGTATGTCGACGTATCTTCAGAGCATGGGTGCTTCAGTTTGGAGAATTTGCAACAAAGCCAATTACTTGGTCTTGGCTGCTCGTGCGACTCAACAACAGATTGATGAGCACGATGCCAATAGCCAAGCCCATAATGCTCTTTTCACCTGTTTGAGCATGTCTGATTTTGATCGCGTTTCTCACCTCGCCACAGCTCGGGAGATTTGGGTGACTCTCATGCTTTTTCATGAGGGAACCACTCAAGTCAAAACCTGTCTCTATGAGTTGCATAAGCGGAGTATCAGAACTTTCGACACATGCCTGGTGAGAGCATTGAAAGTTTATTCGCTCGCTTTCAGGTGATTGTCAATAGGATGAGGGCTAACAAAGAGTTATTGCCGTACGACGATCAAGAGAGAGCTCTCAAGCTTCTTCACACTCTCATTCGGTCGGTGTGGGACTCTAAAGTTAAGGCGATCATCGAATAGTCTAACTATGAGACTCTCACTTGCGACGAACTTTTCAGTAAGCTCAAGTCCAGTGAGATTGAAGCCATGGTGAGGGCTTCTTATGAAAATCCTTCTGGCTCGTCAATGGCTTTGGTTTCTGTCTCTTCTGCTAACCCTTCTGGAGGTTTTGCACTTTCATCTCTTTTGTCTATTACAGAGAAGCAGCTGGAGTTCATGGGAGACGACGAGTTGGCTTTGCTTGCCAACCGGTTCTCGCGGTTCCACAACAACCGCATGAACTGTCGCCATAGAGGAAGTCGAGCTGGATGCTACGAGTGCGGCCACTCAGACCACTTCATCGCCAACTGCCCGAAAAAGAACAAGCAAGCTTTTGGCAAGGGCGATCGTGGCTACAAGTACAACTCCGGCAAGCGCAAGGAGAAGTACATCCCCGCAAAGCATAAGCGGAAGGGCGGCTTCAACAAGGAGTACATCAAGCAGAAGTACTTGGAGAAAGCCCAGGCTGAGCAGCGTGCTTTCTTCGCCACGCTCAGCGACGTCGACGACTCGAACAATGACTCCACTGCATCAAGCGATGATGAGTCCGAGAAGAAGAAGATCGAGGACAAGCTGAACGACCTCTGCTTCGCTGACAACGAGGGCTTCTGCACCATGGCCCTTGGCAATGAGGTCAACAACGAGCTGGAGGAGATTCCTCGGAATGACAACGATGACGACTCCTCCCAGGTATCTCAGACTCCCGACGAACTCTCTGCTGAGGTCGAGAAACATACTGCTACTCTTCTTAGTTAAGACAAGTTGCTTAGACTTGCTGCTAGAGAGAGGAAGGAGTTTAGGCAGAAGTGGGAGGATGCGGTCAAGGAGCTTGAGTCTATCAAGTCCATCGTTGTAGTCACCGATGAGGATGAGTGTGAAATGTGCTCCAAGCACATGACTGACCTTCTCACTTTGAGGGGGAAGTATGTGGCTTTGGTTGGAGAGGTGGATGAGCTCAGGTCTAGACCTACTTTGCTTGGTTCATGCAAGTTTTGTGCAGGCTTGCGATCTGAGTTGGTAGAGAAGAATGCCAAGATTGAGTCTCTTGAGAAGGCCAACTCAGGTAGCACTTGTGTATCTAGGTGTGCCTTGTGTGAGGGTTTGGAGATGGAGATGGCCAATGTGAAGCATGACAGGATGCAAACCGAGGAAGAAAACACATACCTTCAGACCATCTTGTCATGGGTTTCTAGTGGAGAGCCGCAGCTTGGCATGATGATTGCCCAATTCAAGCATGCTGCTGGAAGTCCTGGTGTTGGTTTTGCTCAGGGTGTGGAGAGGGCTACATCTTTTGGGAAGGTTGGAGAGTTCAGTGGTCTTAAGCCAAGTGAGAAGTCCAACTCCAGCACTACTCCCAAACTAACCAAGATTCCACCCAAAGAGCCTCTCAAGCCTAACACCAAAGATGGAGTGTTTGCAGAACCTCAAAGAGCTCCACCCAAGAAACAAACATGGGCTCTAAAACCAAACCACTTGAGGAACAAGCTTGACACCATGCCACCAATCCAAGAGGAGCTCATGCCACAAAAGAACCAAGTGATCCACACCCAATACCGTGAGTACCAACAACCCCCTATGAGAGCGGTGAGGTACCACTGTGAGCACTGTGGGAGGGATGGACACTTGAGGGAGTTTTGCTTTCAGCGCAAGAGAGAGGAGCGTGGCGCAAAGGAGATGAACAATACGGACATGTACCATCCTTTCCATGATGTACACGTGTCGAATGTTCAAAGGAGGAGTGCTAGGCCTAGAGGTACAATGCCTCAAGGTCCTAGGCCACAAAAAGGTTTTGCCCGACGGGATCCTAGTTTTGTAGGCTATGGACCCCATGGCGGTGGCTTTGTTGTTGAGCGTTACCCCCCACCACGTTTTGGCTATCGTGGTGAGCGCTCTCCTCCTAGCAGAACATGTTTTCCTGTGCGTGGTGATCGCTTTCCCTGTAGGTATGCTAGGAATGGTTTTTCTACTAACCGTTCTTTTGAGCAGTCGGGACAACACTGGTACTCTTCTCATTTTACTCACCCCAGTGTTGGACCGTATGCTCACCCTATGTCTTTTTACTGATGTAGGTAAGTAGATTGGAGAACGTTTGGCTTGTGGATTCCGGATGCTCAAGGCATATGACCGGAAACTCCAAGTGGTTCTCCAGTCTTAGTCCAATCACCGGAAAGGAGTTTATCACCTTCGGTGACAATAGCAAAGGTAAAGTGCTATCCCGTGGTTCTGTGCGTGTTAATGAGCATTTTGTGCTGCGTGATGTTGCTCTTGTTTCAAACTTGCATTTTAACCTTCTTTCTGTTTCTCAACTTTTTGAGGATGACTATGAGATCCGTTTTAAGCCGAATCTCAGTCGTATTTTGGATCCTCAGGGCAATCTTGAAGGACCGAAAGTGCAATACAAAGGCGACCATAGGGGGGTGAATGAGAGCCTCAAATTTCTCTTCAGAAACTTTTAGCCTCTGTCCCAAAAATCAACCCCAAGAGCAAATCTAGAGCTTGATAGTGTCCACGACCCTAGATGTAGGGTGGATGCTTCCAAGAAGCACAGCGGGACACTACGCAATTCTCGAAACCCAACGCAAAAGCCGGGAATCAAAACCGACAATGGACGGACAAATTACGAACGAAAACGTGCAAACTGCACTTGACCGGACTCTGGCCAGCGTCCGGTCAGTGGGCACCGGACGCGTCCGGTTAGGCAAAACCCAGTTTGGGAACTCTCTGAGTTGGACCGGACTCACTGTCACTGAGCGTCCGGTCACACCTCGAGCGTCCAGTCACAAGAAAACACAGACAATGAACAGTGACAGAGGTGCGTCCGGTCACTCAAAGGAACAAGCGTCCAGTCAGGTTGCAGAATAGACAGAGAAGGTATTCAACGACCGAACTCTTGACCTAGCGTCCGGTCACCTCGACTCGGGCGTCCGGTCACTTCAAAATCCCACTGTTCGTCCACCGATTCAACCCGATCTCACCCAAAACAAATCCACTAGGGATCAAACTTGGTGAGAAGAGTCACAAGGAGGATAATGAGCTACTACTAGGAGATCTTGGCTCGAACCTATCTCCAAATCGATAAATCGAAGGGATTCGGGAAAAAGAGAGGAAAAGATGATCCAAAACGAAAATTGACTGATCTACTAGCTCGTGAGGTTAGAAGAGAATTCCTTCGGTGGAAACAAGTGCCTCACGATCTAGAACAACTCAGTTCAAACGAAATCATAAAAGACGCTATGAGTAGGGAGATCAATCCCCGGAAATGTGGGAGAAAAGAAGAACGCGAAGAACAAGTTCAAAATGCGAATCAAGACCATGAATTGCCGACCAAAATTCGTCCCCACGAGGAGACAACGAGATTACAGTCCCATTTCCTCAAAAAGCAAATACACAGAGGTATTGTTCACTGTCTCTGCGGATCTCAGTAGCTACAGCAAGGAATGGGAAGCAGGAAACCCTAGAACGAAAATAGCAATGGCTGGGATAGTCTAGAGGGAGGGGTTGCCTCTCCTTATATATCCTAATACAATTATTCTACTTCTACCCCTACTGCCAGCACCGGGAAACCTGGGCTATCCCCCGGTTTTGAGGCCGAAACCAGGAAACCTGTTGTCCGTCGCTTGAGTTTTGTGGCCCAAACTCAGAAACCTGCCAGCACCCAGGTTTTGAGGCCCAAACCTGGAAACCGTCCTCAGCCGAGTTTTGTGGCCCAAACTCAGAAACCGGCTGCACCCAGTTTTGAGGCCAAAACCTGGAACCGTCCACTCGGTGGTTTTTTCTGTGGCTCAACCACCAAACCGAACTGTAGAGGGGATGCACCCCCGTGCACCCCGTCCACACGCAAGTCTTCACTTGTTGTCCCAGGCCAGGCTTTCCACCACCGGCCGATCCTCTGGCCACCTGTCCGTCAGTCCAAGCCTCACGTTCGTCCTTCACCGCTCCGGGTCCATCGGCACGACACGTCTATATTTGACCTTCACCTTGCCTTTGATCACCGTATCTGTGCTCAACACCTGCACAACACAAGCCAAAGAACATGCACATTATCCTAGTTGACAATCACTCATCACTCAAGATCCGGCATACACCCATGTATTCGCAATCTCCCCCTTGATGAGTGTATTGTCAACTACCAACACAAATCATATGAAGGTAGAAGGAGGAAGAAGAGAGAGTCGAGAACTAATCCAATTGACCCAAAAGCATATCAAAGCCGAAAGAAGGTCAAGTAGAGTGAGCAAAATAACTTGGTCCCCAAAGACATGGGCAACGGCTCGACGCAACCAAGCAAAGCAAAGCTAGCCCTCAAGAAGAGGTAGAACTGGCTCAACACCGCTAGCGAAAAAACTCAACACCAATTGTAACTCAAGACAATTCGATACCAATTGAAGTGTAAGCAAAGCAAGGCTAGCCCTCAAGAAGAGGTAGAACAGGCTCAACACCACTAGCCAAAATTGCTCCAAACCAATTGAAAAACCATATAGGCTGAAAAATCGCTCCAAACCAATTTAAAAACTGCTTCGAACCAGAAATCGAGCAAACTCCCCCTCCAATAGTGCATACAACTAGGGACATGATTTGTCAATATTCTCCCCCTTAGTTGAAAATGCACACAACAAGGCACAATGCATATGAGAGACAAATGCAAGTTAGCAGCTTCAGGTATATAGTCCATAGAGTGAATAAATGCTCTAATGAGTGCTGATCCAACTACTCAACAACAAGCACAAATGCTAGCGAAGGCTCAAACTGATCACATAATACGAAATATGAACATATGAGCAAAGTGAGCAGTTTTAAGCCATTCAGAAAGGAAGTTCACCACCAAAATGGCATTAAACATGTATAAACTGGAAGTTACACAAGTGCTAAACATGTATACAAGGTGAACTACCCCTAGCAAAGTTCAATCATCATGCTATAGAATGAAACATAGACTTGTGTTTTCAATATTTATCTCCGGATACATGGGTGTATGCCGAGTCTCTGAGTGATGAGTGATTGTCAACTGGGATAATGTGCATGTTCTTTGGCTTGTGTTGTGTAGGTGTCGAGCACGGATACAGTGATCAGAGGCAAGGTGAAGGTCAAGTAGAGACGTGCCATGCCGAGGGACCGAGAGTGGCGAAGGGCGGACGTGAGGCTTGGACTGAGGGATCGGTGGCCCGAGGATCAGCTGTGGTGGCTGACAGCCTGGGACAGCGACGATCGAAGACTTGCGGGCACGGTGTTGCCTGGGTCAAGGACCTGGGGACACGTGTCGATGGACGGGGTGCACGAGCGGTGCATCCCCTCTACGGCTTCGGTTTGGTGGTTGAGCCACAGAAAAACCACCGAGTGGACGGTTTCCAGGTTTGGGCCTCAAAACCTGGGCGCTGATGGTTTCCGAGTTTGGGCCACAAACTCGGGCTGAGGACGGTTTCCAGGTTTGGGCCTCAAAACCTGGGTGCTGCGGGTTTGCTGAGTTCGGGCCACAAAACTTAGGCTACGGTCGGCTGGTTTTCCCGGTTTGGGCCTCAAAACCGGGGTTGGTCGTGAAGGCTGGTTTCCCGGTTTGGGCCACAAAACCGGGGGTGCGACGTCCGGGAAAAGGACAAGCAGAGTGGTGGAGGCACGTGGCGGCGATCGGTGAGGTTGCGTCGAGGCAACGCTACCAGTTGTGCGAGCGTGGCCGTCGGATCACCACCTACCATGAGTTGGTCCAGAATAACCCTAGGGTTTAGCTGGTTCGCTCTGTAACTAAAGAGGGGTAGAGTAGGAATTAGAATTAGGATAAGTAGAGGGAGACACCCTCCTCCCATTCTATCTCAGTCATTTGCTCTTTGCTTCTAGGGTTTCCTGCTCTCCCAATCCCCTGCTGTAGCTACTAAGATCCGCAGAGAATCATACCTCTGTGTACTGGAGATTTTGAGGAAGTGAGACCGTAATCTCACTATTGTAGCGTGTGGTAGCCACACGGTTGCAGATCGATGACTTGATTCGTGTTTTGTTCGTGTTCTTCGCGTTCTTCGTTTCTCCGCGATTTTCCCGTCACTCGATCTCCCTCTCTACTGCGTCTTTGCGAAATCCATTTGAATCAACTTGTTCTTTATAGTGAGGAGATCTTTTCCACCGAAGGAATTCATCTAACTCCTCACGAACAAGTAGATCGGGTTGATTTCATTTTCGTGGCGCTTTTTTGGTTCATACACCTTCCCCTTCGATTTCCCGTTGATTGAATCAATTTGAGCGGATGATTTCTTGGGGATAGTCTCCTAACTACCTCATGATCATCCTCTCCAAGTTTGGGATCAAGGGATTTTGATTTGGATCGAATTGGAGAAGATTTGAGTGAAGGGCGACCAAAATCGCCCTTACTGGGTGGTCGCGGACAGTCCGCCGCCCACCCCGCGGACAGTCCGCGCATCGGGATCGAGCCAGTTCAGTGGCTGCGGGTCTCGGCTGGTTTACTATTCCTTGACCGGCGGATAGTCCGCCGTTGGGTTTCGCGGACAGTCTGGGAAGGGTCCAGGGACTTGCAGCAACAGTGTTGTTTCGAGGATTTTGTCGGCGGACAGTCCGCCATCCCCCCGCGGACAGTCCGCGGTTGAGCCGGACAGTCCGGGACCGTACTGGCGGACAGTCCGGGAGTCGACTGTAGGTTGAGTTTTAGTGCTTTTGCTCTCCCGGCTTTTCCGTTTCGCTTTCGGACTTCTCGTTTGGCCCTAGAGTTGATCAAGGAACCTCTCTAGGTATCTTTGCTACTAGTTAGCATAGGTATTTAGGAGTTTCTCGACGTAGCCGTCTATCTACATTTGGGACTTGGTTTTTGAGGGTTGAACTTGTTCCGGTGCTCTTGCCGTTTGGTTTGCTATCGCTTTGTGGTGCTCCGCTGTGATCCTAGGGATCATCCACCCTCTTCCAAGGGTCGTGAGCATCACGATTTCGATCGAAGCTCTTGGGGTTGATTTTGGGAACAAAAGGCCAAAGTTTCAAGAGAAATTTTTGAGCTCCCATTCACCCCCCCTCTGGTTGCCTTGCTATTGCATTCTCGGTCCTTCATTATCGGAGTTGCAGCGGTTTTTACCCAAGTTTTAAAATTTCAGCATGTGATTGCGAGAGGTTGAAAACTTGACATTGCCTAACTTTCCAATCGAGCTAAGCTTATGCATAAGCAATCAGAAGCTTGAAGCAACGGTTTCAGTCTTACACTACATGGCTTAAGTTTAACTCAAAGTGCAATGAGAAACGGTCTCGATACCGTGATGTGCTGTCAAGTGATCCCATCTCGATCTTTTCAATTCACTTAAGCTTGGTTCAAATTTAGCAGAATATGAACATACCAAGCGAGTGAAAGACTCAGAACTAGAGGCATAGCAACCTAGCATAACATGCTAGTTGCCAATCTCAATGGTGAACATGCTTCAAATTTTAATTGGAATTAAGCATATTCACAGTTCTGAAAAATAACTCAGCTCACAACATGTATCAGTGATCAAGAAGAGCCTAAGTTACGAGCATCAACATATATCATCGGAGCATACACTAATCACAACACAGATTCATTCTGGCCTACAAGTCTGGCCTTGTTTCTCACAACATGGCCATCTTCTCCTTGTTTGTTTTTGAAAACCCATTTTGTCCCAATAGGGTGACACTCAGGAGGAAGAGGAACAAGAACCCAAACCTGATTTCTCTCAAAATTTTCTAACTCCTCATGCATGGCATTAACCCAATCCGGATAAGATAAAGCATGTCCAACATCTCGGGGTTCAAAATCAGCAACAAATGCAGAATGAGCAAAGTGAGAGATTTGTTGTGACCTTGACCGAGTGACACGTTCGTCGATGCTGCCGATCATCTGTTGAGGCGGGTGTTGGCGCTGAATGTGTCGTGGTGCCTCCCGAGCTGAAGAGACCTCCCCCTCAACAGCAGCTGGTGCCCCCTCGGGTACAAACGGTACAGCCCGAGGTGGCTGTTGACGTCTATTAACTATCATTATTTACCGTCAACAATACTTGAATAAATGCCAAAAAGGATTGCCAACTTAGAAATAGGAGGTTTAAACTAACAAATTCCACGAGTTTTGGTGATTCTACATTTTCCAGGGATTAAACAGGAAAACCAACTATATTGCTTCCCCAAGAAGGAACCCGACACAGATTACTTCACCGCCACGTCGGGATGTTTCTAGAAGACTCCAGAGGACACCACAAGACACCACGAGGCGGGGCACACAGGAGGCTGACCTGTGGGAGCGACCGGTCCCACAGGGCCCACCGGTCGGTCATGGCCAGGGCCCCCACGCTTCCTCCTTCCGGAACCCTCCTCCACCGACCTCTAGGATGCATCTCGACCGTACCTCAAGTCGGTTTGATCCAACGATCACGATTCCTCGCCCAGGGCTATATAACCAGACCCCTGACCCCCCCTCCAGAGTCATCAGAAAGAGATCAGAAAACAGGAGAATTAGGGTTTCTAGAGAAAGTTTAGAGCTCTACATCAAGATTAGAGTTTAGTCTAGCTAGGTTCAAGTAGAGGCAGGCGACTTCGTCGGCATATCCGGCTTAAAGCTTCGTCTGAGTCTCCGGATCATTGTCGAAGACTCAGTAATTTGTATCTTTATTCGACTTTATGCTACTTTATTATATTTTAGTTTATTCAGTTTTGGAGTTTATTCTAGTTATATATTTAATATAGATCTGATTATGATAGAGTTTCTGATCATGTTCATAAAGTACTTAGCTTTATTCCGGATAGAGTTAAGTGGTCAAACTGGTGTAAACATGGTGTTTAGACTAAGTTTACCTGCGGATACATCCTACGCTCCGGGTCGAGAGGTAGATCGCAGGAGTGACAGTCCTGTTGAGTCCTTTGTAGTCCTCCCTCCGAGTGTAGATCTTTGTAGGACGCGGTTGCAAGTTAGAATTCATTACTCTGTTCTTGATTCTAATTTAGTAATGTCCCTTGATCATGGATAATAGATTAATTGGCTATAAATGATTGTATATTAACTAGAGTAATCACTAGGCTTAATAAATGTGAAGTAACTTAGGATATTTCGAATCTCTTAATTAATCTCCTGACTCTTTGCTTGATTCATGTAGTTCGCTCTATCTCTAGAATTCCTGCTATTATCACTATCATTATCATTATCTTTATCTTGTCTTACCCCTGTTTAGACATATGAGTAGTGAATGAATGAATAGTAATCTTCGTTACCTTTGAATCATACTCATTGGTTCCCTGCTTCGTTGCTATCTTCGGTAGAATATAAATAACGATACCTAGATACCTTGGGTGAAATGCTACTACAACAGGTATATTTATCTGTGCGCTTGCAGATAAATATTTGTTTATATCTTTTGAGCTAGTGTCACATATGAATTACATTTCTAGTATCATGTTGGGGATGACAACTTGACTTAAGTGATGCTAGGAGTGTCCTGTACATTTCTGAAGGCTTTTGCTAGAATCAGCTCATTAAAGTTTATTATAAGCAATTGCATTAAGAAGTGTCAACAAGCATTTCTGGCGCCGTTGCCGGGGATATCTAAGTAACGGAAGCCACCGGGAATCAAATGAAAACCAGTAAATCAGTGGAAACAAAACTTATTAGGAATTTAACAAAGGAGATTATTCATTCATTCACTTATACCTCTGTCTTGGCAGGCTTACCCTTGTCTTTCTTTGTTTATATCATATACAGGGTAACACAGGTTCAGTTGTAATCCATCACTTACAAATCAGAAATCAACTCGATCGTGTGGAAGATCTACATCAGTAGTTAAGTCATGGCCATCAAGACTCTGCTGGAGTTCTCTACTCCAAGTGTTAGGAACATTCGCACCGGACCTACACTCTAGACGAACAACCTTGAGTTCGAGCTCAAGCCAAGTCTTATCAACATGGTGCAAGCTACTACATTTGGTGGAAAGGAAGAAGAAGATGCAACTGCCCATCTACAAGATTCTTGGAGATTGGAAGCACCATCATCGTCAAGGACATTCCCCAGGACATTATACTTCTTCGTCTTTTTCCCTTATCGCTGAAAGGAAAAGCAAGCAGTGGTTCTTTACAAACATGGACAACATCAAGACATGGGAGAATTGTTCAGAGGCCTTTCTATCAAGATTTTTTCCAATTAGCAAAGTCAATATCCTAAGGGGAAAGATTTACAACTTTCAGCAACAAAAAGTAGAAACCATTCCAAAAACTTGGGAGCGTTTTCAGGAACAAATCTTAAGATGCCCACATCATGGAATAAGGAATGAATTGCTCATGCAACTGTTTTATCACGGATTATTACCAAGAACACGAGAGAAACTTGATGCCACTGCTGAAGGATCATTTATGTCACTCACTTTTAGAAAAGCAGAATGTTTAATGGATAAGATAGCTGAGCATCAAAGCTAAAAACAAGTTACTACTCAACGTTGTCACCAGATTGAAGTTCTAGAAGAAGTGTGTGCACTGTCAACCAAGATGGATGTACTTATGGATCGACTCATTCAGAGAGCTAACTACAAGGAAGAACGTCAAGCGATTCAAGACGCATTTGATGCTCAAACTAGAAGTGGAGAGTATTTGGGAATAGAATTTCCCGAAGATCAAGAAGAAGCTAACATCATCATCAACAACTCCACCACTCTACACAAGTGTCGGCGTTTCGTACCCGGGGGTATCACACCAACGAGTAATATGATCGCGTGCTTCTCTTCCTGGCTGGTGATGCAAGAGGACACAAGGATTTATCCTGGTTCGGGCAAAGAAGGCCCTACGTCCAGCGGGGAGGGGATGTTCTTGTATTACTTGCACCTAAGTGCTTGTACAGGGGCGAATACAAGCTCAGTGAGCCTGGACCGGAGTCCGGACTCGTGTATGTGTGTGTGGACTCGTGTGTTGTCTCTCGAAGTTCCGTCCCCCTGAATGAGGGCCCTGGTGTCCCCTTTTATAGAGCAAGGGGAGGCCAGGGTTACACAAGGGTATTACAGGTGTCGGGGCGTACGGTGCCCAATACGGAGAAGGGTAGGAACCCTGTCTTGTCGGGGCCACTGGAGCCGATGCGGTCGTTGCTGTTGAGGCATCCTTGGGGCATGGCCTCCATCCCGGGCGCGGACGTGGCGGCGTGACAATGTAGAAGCCGTACAGCCCATTCCGGCACGTCCAGGACACGGCGGGGTCCCTCCGGGTCTTGGGGTACCTGTCTTCCAATAGCGTGAAAGTAGTTAGGGCTCGAAGGGCGCGGAGCCGGCCTCGAGATGGCGCCTGCGGGGGGGCTCGAGTCCGCGGGTACGGGCGAGTTCCGGGGAGCCTGGTCGTACAGCGGAAATCCGGGTCTCGAGATGTGACCGGGAAGTGCCACAGTGCAAGGTATGGTTGAACAGTGCTGTGCTGGTGCCTTTTGGCGGCGTGCCTTTTTGGCCCATGCTTGTGGTGAAAACAGAGCTTGACTTTACCCTGGTTACTGTGGTTACACGTCGGGCTGCAGAGGACGTGACTGGAGTAGGTGGATGTATTAAATGCGCGGTATGGGCTGGCATCCTACGTATTGCACCGCTCGAGGGGGCATAGAGCGTCTCGAGGGATAAGCCGCTGTGCCAGAGGGGCTCGAGGTCCCCGCGTGGGGTCTTGAGGTGTGATGTTCGGCTGTGGGGGGCTCGAAGGGCAGTGGAGCACTTGCCCGAGGCCTGACGCGCCTCGGCTTGGAGGGCTCGGCTCAAGAGGGCTCGGGCGAGACGGAAAGCGAGCATTCGCCCGAGGCTTGGCTTGGAGGGCTCGGGCGAGACGGAAAGCGAGCGTTCGCCCGAGGCTTGGCCTGGAGGGCTCGGTGACCAGTGTTGCAGGTCTCGAGGGTTGGCCTTTCAGGGGGTTAGACTTAGTTTGGTCCGTTATTGATTTGTGTTCTAGGTTTAACCTATTTGTTTGCTTTGATTGGGGGTACCCCTTTGGCGTTCCCCCGACAGTAGCCCCCGAGCCCTGTTCGAGTGCTTGCACTCGAGCAAGGGCTCTGACTTGGGTTTTAAGGCTTGGCTATGTTGGATCTCGAAGGCTTGGCCGTGTTGGTTCCGTGGGTGTCGTGCGAGCGACACCGCCAGGTGTAGCCCCGAGGCCACGGGGGAGTGGTTTGAGCTCCTCGTGGGCTTTTTGCATGTTTGGTTGTGATTTTTAGACTCGGGGGTGCCGAGCCCCCGAGTGTTTTAGAGCCTCTTTCGTCGAGGGGTGCCAGGCTGAACCGACCGGCCGGCTCTTCGAGCTGTCCGGCACGCCGGTTACCCTGGCTTGTCATCCCGCGAGTCCTTTCGATCGGACGCGAGGTGGGATGCCTCGTACTACCACGAGCGGGGCGAGTATCGAGGTTCCCGGTGAGCTGATAATGGGGGAATCCAAGTGAGACCTCGTGCCCCGTTCGATAGGGGTCGACTGTGGCCCGGAGGCGGTCTCATAAAGCATGGTGCTCAGTCTGCAGGAGTGCCGGGTCCATTCGATAGGACCCGGTGGCTACGATGACCTCCCTCCGAGGGGATCTCGCTGCATGTCGAGCCTCCTGCCTTATACACATTGAGGGGCCTCGAGGGCTTGGCCTCGAGTGATGCCGCGAGTGGCGCCCTTGGTGTCCCTGACTCGGGTGCTCGAAGGCCGGCTGTCGAACCCTCTTCGAGGGCCAGCCTTCGCTGCTTCGAGGCTTAGGGCCGGGGCCCGTTTTTACCTTCGTGAAGAGGCCTCCGTCGTCTGGGAATCTTTCTGCCGTTGGGCACGTCTTTTAGGCGGAAAACCGTCGGGGAGAGCGGCGGACGCGAAGCCGGAGCGACGGTCGCGGCGGCGGGCGGGTAGTGGAGCGAATGGAGAGGTGCTGCGTGTACCCTGCATCCGGCTCGAGACGCGGTTAGGTGGGCGCATTGAATGCATTCGGTTACCTTTTTACGTCGTGGGAGATCCCGCCCGTCGGGGTTTCCCCTATAAATATCGAAAGAGGGGAAAAGGAACCCTTTACTTTGCCTTTGCCTTCGCCGCCGCCGTAGCCTTTACGCGCCTCTCCTCCGAGCTAGTCGTTTGGGATTTTCCGGCTGCCCGTCCGCTGCTCGGGTCCGTGTTGCGCCACCGCCATGGCCGCCCAGACACAAATGCTGCCGGCCGAAGACTGGAGCCCGTCGAAGGCGACGCAGAGCGAGATGGAGTCGCTGGTGGCCCAGGGGCTTCTGCGCCCCAACCCGGAGGAGGGACCCGCATGGTGGGTTATCCCGTCGGCGGAGCACCGGGAGCCGCACCCACCGAAGGGGTACGTGGTGAGCTTCGCGCGCTACCACCCGCATGGGGCTCGGCGTCCGCCGAGCCGCTTCATGCGAGGGCTGGTCCACCACTTCGAGGTGGAGCTGCAACACTTCTCCCCGAACTCCATCTCGCACGCCGCCATATTCGCCGCGGTGTGCGAGGGTACTTGAAGATGGAGCCGCACTGGGAGATGTTCGTCCATCTCTTCCAGGGCGAGCTCTTCATCAAGTCCCTAAAGCCCAGCGGGAGGCGGCCCGTGCGCATGGGCTCCTTGCCATCACCGCGAGGGGGGGACCTCGTCGGCCAATGTCTCTCGCGAGTACCTGCGATACAAGCTTTCCACCAACCAGGCCGGGTGGGACGACCATTGGTTCTATCTGCGGAACGAAGGTGGCCTCTTCCGCAGTACACCGGCAGGGTCCTCACCCAACGCCCGGAGAAGTGGACCTGGGGCGTTGCGGCGGGGCAACGCCACCTGGCCCCGCTGATGGAGATGATGAAGACGCTGGTGGACGGGAAGAAGCTGGCCGTGCAAGCGGTCATTTGGGCGTTCCACCAGCGAAGAGTTCTCCCGCTGGCGGACCGCCCCTTCTGATGCACGAGATGGGGCGAAGGCCAGCTCGAGGCGCTCAATCGCTCGAGGATGGCCGAGGGGAGGTTGTCCCGGAACGAGGGCGTCTCCCGGTGTCAATCACGATCCAGGGGCCGTTCATCCCTGAGTACACCAACTTGGTTGCCATGGCACCCGACGAGGGGTGTCTCGACCTGGTAAGCCTCCCTCGAGCTGAGCTATCTCGAGCGTCCTCCCCCTTTTTCCTCCTTCGATCCTTTTGCATCCGTCTTGTGGTTTGTCTCATCACGCTTCTTCTTTTTTCAGGGGGCATTTACTTGTCGCGCGTCGAGGCCCCGGTGAGGGAGGACGCCGCGGATTCTCAGGTGAGGCGCCTCTCTGCTCAGAAAGACAAGGAGAGCAAGGATGCCAAAAAGAAGAAAGAGAAAAAACAAAAACTTGCGTCGCTTAGCTCGGGAGCAGAGACTGGCGAAGGCTCGTCGTAACCGTCAGCCTGGGGACGGGTCCCCCGAGCTGAGCTCCTCGAGCTCGGAGGAGGAGAGTGGTGATGAGGAGGAGAGCGACGACGAGGGGATGGATGCGCGCCTGATGCGCGCGGGGGTCGTCGATGACAGGGCTGACCGCTCCTCTGTGCAGGAGGGAACACTGGAGGTCCCCCACAAGGGGTCGCGCGGGACGCAGCCGCGGAAGGCGGCGCCGATCCCTGCCTCGTCGGGGCCCGAGGTCCGTCGAGCTCCGCGCCGGACGTGCCCTGGTCGTAAGGAAGCCCGGACCCGGAGCGCCTCCGCCACAGCACCAACGGAGGCCGCCCCGCGTCAGCCCAGACGGGGGTCTCGAGAAGGGTCGGGCTTCGAGAAGCGGCCGACAGGTCGAGAAGGATTTCGGGCCCGACCGCCGCGAGCCGTCAAGGGCCGTCGAGCCCGCGGAGGAGCGGGCGCCAGGAGGAGGCGTCGAGCCCGCGCCATCACGAGCGTCGGGGAGGGAGTCACCGGGCGTCTCTGACCAGGGGCGGAGCGTCCCCGGAGTCCATCGCCGCACCATCCCGCCGGGACCCGGAAGCGTCGCGGGAGGGCGGACCGCCAGCGCGGCGCGGAGCAGGTCCCGGAGCCCGCGCCGGGGCGGGCGCCACGACGACAGCACGAGGGAGGTACGGTCGCCCTCCCCGCGACGTGGGGCGGAAGGAGGGCTCTCCCTCGAGGTCGAGCCACGGGAGGCGTCGGGAGCCCTCCCCCATCCCATCCCCAGCCCTGCGGAGACGGCCCAGGCACAGGGCTCGAGCCGTGGGGTGGCTCGAAGCCCCCGAGTGGGTCCGGCGGTTCCGGGAAGAAGCCCAGCCGCCGCTTCGGGTGAGTAGTTTTCTTGGGTCTCGTCGGTAGTGAGGCTTCACCTCTTTACTTTTGATGACGCATGCTATCTCCGTTTTCTCAGGGGGAGCGCTCCTACCAGGAGGTGGACCTCGCTTCGTCCAAGCGGGCCAAGACCTCGAGCCCCGTCGAGGCACAGGCACCTCGAGGTATGGCACCTTCCTCCGCTAGAGAAGCCGCTTGGCTGGAGAAGGCTCGAGCTGCCATGGCTCGAGGAGGCAGATGGTCGTCGCGAATTTTGGTGAGGCCCGTCGTCATCGACCACAGGGGTCGAGGCATCCTTCCCGATTCTGATATCGCTGTCATCTCGTATTGCAGGGGCCACAGCTCACGGCATCGAGCCAGCCTCCACCGCGTCAACTGAGGCGCTGCCTCCTCCCCCTCCTCCTCCTCCGGCGACGGCGCCAGTTGGGAGCGCCACCCCTTCCCCCCCCACCACGACGGCTGTTTCGGGGAAGCGCCTGGGGCGAGCACGGCCCCGCCGGTGTCTGGGCTGAGGAGACTGCGCCCCTCGTGGCCCCGACCACACGAGCCGGGCTGCGGAGGAGGGAAAGGGGGGAGAGGGTCGGCGGAGAAGGAGCCGACGGTGGAGGACCTCCTGAACGAGCTGGAGCAGGGCCACTCCTCGCCGGGGGCTCGACGATGACGGAGGCGCCCGAGGGGCCGGCTAGCGCTGACAAAACGCCAGAGGACCCGGTCAGGGAAGAGGGCCCGGGGTCGAGCCTTCCCTCGATCGATCCGCCGCCATTCGAGCCTTCGCCCCCACGCGAGGTAGTGACGCCGCCTCGGGAGGCGGCGGAGCAACAGGAGGTGCCGGCGGAGGGACGGAGGGAGTCGGGGCCCGTGCCGTCGGGCGGCGGGCCGCTGTCGGGGCAGCTCGAGGCGGAGGAGGATCTGCCCGACATCGAGCTCGACCGACCAATATGGCCGTTTCCCGTCCCACTGAGCCCGCCCCTTGCCGTGGTCCCCATCGAGCAGCCGGCCAGCGGGGGGCCCCGCGCGAGGTCCAGTCCATCCTCCGGGAGGTGGCCGGGCTTATGGCGGAGGCGGAGCGGTCCTGCTCCGAGGAGGCGGGCCGGTCCGCACAGGTGTCAGCCGCCCTCGCGCGGGCTGAGCGAGCTTCAAGATCTCCGCGCGGAGCTGAGCCGGAACGCCCAAATGGCGAGCCGGCTCAACGAGGCGGAGGCGGAGGTCTGGGCGGCTCGAGGTGAGGTCGCTCGATCCAAGGATGAGGCCACCGCCGCTCTCGAGGCGTCGAGGAAGGAGGCCGCGGACGCGCGAAGCGAGGCCACCTCCGCCCGGGCTGAAGCCGAGGCGGCGAAGCAGGAGGCCGCTGACGCCCGAAGCGAGGCCCCCCCGCCGCCGCCCGACCGCAGCGGAAGCGGCAAGAAAAGAGGCCGAAGACGCCGAGAGTGGTGCCGCCACCGCCCGAGCTGCCGAGGGGGCGGCGCGGCAGGAGGTGATCCGAAAGGATCTGGCCCTGGCGGAGGCGGGCAGGCTGATCGAGGAGCTTAGGTCCGAGAGGCTCCTCATGCTGACCGAGAAGCGCAGCTCGAGCAGCGCGCTGAGGGCCTTACCAGCGACCTCGCCGCACTGGGTCGACATTGCGATGGTGAGGCTTACACCTTGTTCTTGTTCGGGTCTCGAAGTTTTTGTTACGCGCCGCAGTCTCACTCTTCCTCGTTCGTTGCGCAGGGGTCGAGAAGACGGTCGAGGAGCTCCGGGACGAACGAGGTTCTCTTGGACCAACTCCAAGACGAGGCGATGGTGGCGGAGCGGGCTCGCGCCTCCCTCGACCGGCTCGGCCCCATGTGGGGTGCTCCTTCAGTGGCTGCGGCAGAAGGTGCGGTGGCCCGAGGCGACGCCTTGGTCGACGCCTTGTGCTTCTTGGACGCAGCCATGCGGGACCGTGTCCGGCAAGCTCTCCATCATGGCGTAAAGCAGACGCTCGCGGTTGTCCGCTCCGGCTTCCGCTTCCCGGTCCACGTTGTCGCTAACGGCTTCATCGAGATCGAGGGGAAGGACGAGGAGTGGAACAACCGCCGTGTCGACAAAATTTTAGAGAAGATGGAGAGGCCGGGGACGTCGCTCGCGAAGATCTTCGAGGAGGACGTGCTGCCTCCTGACGCCAGCAGTGGTGTCGGGAGCCCTCCTCCTTCGAGCTCGGGTGTCGAGGCTGAGCCCGCCGTGGAGGACCTCGGGGAGGAGTACCGCACCGACGAAGACTAGGGCCTGCGCGCCAAATTTGGGCGTCGGGGCCCCTGTAAGAATTTATGGCATGAATGAGGGTCCGATGATACCCGTATGTATATACGACTTGTTTGTTTAAAGGAGTTGTTTTCTTTTCAAATGCGTTTGACCACTTCTCTTTGTTGCAAGCTCGAGTTTCTGCTAACTTAGCCTGTGTACCTTTGATACGTCGCGAGCCCCTCGAGGGGAGGCGTAGGTAGGGCACCGTAGCCCGGGGCGTAGGTAGCCGTCTACGTCGACGCCCCCCGACCCTGGAGGCTCGAGGTACTTTAGGATTTAGACGTCGCTAGTTCACTCGAGGCACGAGTCGAGACGAGGGTCAAAATTTTTGAAAAGAAAACGCGCATTTTTTCCGGAGTCTGGGGGGGGGAGCCCCCCCCGTCAGCCCCCGAGGGAGGCTTGACCCTGAGCAAAGCAGGGTCGAGGCTACCTAAGTTGCTAGGCAAAATGAAAGACAATGCACGAGTTTGTTCATTCATTTTGGGCGTGTTTGTACAAAGCAACAAAATGAACAAGGCCTCGAGGCCCTTAAGGGTAGAAGCGACGTAGCTGAGATATGTTCCACGCGTTCGCCAGGATTCTGCCTTGATCGTCGTAAAGCTTGTACGTTCCTGGTTTGAGCACCTTAGCTACGGTGTATGGGCCCTCCCACGGAGGAGTGAGCTTGTGGCGCCCTCGATTATCTTGCAGCCGTCGAAGCACGAGGTCCCCGACCGCCAGGTCCCTCCTGCGCACGTGCTTGTCGTGGTAGCGTCGAAGCGTTTGCTGGTAGCGCGCGGAGTTGATGAGCGCCGCATCTCGGGCCTCCTCGAGCTGGTCCTTGGCGTTGGCAAGCCTCTCGTCGTTGTTTTGCTCGTTGTAGGCTCGAAGTCGCGGGGAGCCGTACTCGAGGTCCGTAGGCAAGACTGCCTCGGCGCCGTAGGTTAGGAAAAACGGAGTGAACCCGGTGGCTCGACTCGGCGTGGTCCTGAGGCCCCACAGCACCGAGGGGAGCTCTGCGGCCCATCCCTTCCGAAATTTTTAAGAGTCTTGAACAGCCTCGGCTTTAGCCCATGAAGTATCATGCCGTTGGCGCTTCGACCTGCCCGTTGCATTGAGGGTATGCGACCGAGGCCCAGGTCACGCGAATGTTGTTGTCATCGCAAAAGTTGGTGAACTTTTTGCCCGTGAATTGGGTGCCGTTGTCGGTGATGATGACGTTAGGCACCCCGAACCGGTACATGATGCTGGCGATGAACTCCGGCTTCTCGGAGGTGGGGTCGCCTATGGGCTTGGCCTCGATCCACTTGGTGAACTTGTCGATGGCCACGAGCACGTGTGAGTGCCCTCCACTTGTCTTTTTGAGGGGACCTACGAGGTCGAGCCCCCCAACGGCGAATGGCCAGTAATTGGGATCATCTGCAGGGCATGTGCGGGTTGGTGCGTCTGTTTGGCGTAGAATTGACACCCATGGCATGCCCGGACCAAGCGCTTGGCGTCTCCAATGGCGGTCGGCCAATAGAAGCCTTGACGGAAGGCGTTCCCGACCAGGGTCCTTGGCGCTGCATGGTGGCCGCAAGCCCCCGAGTGCGTGTCGTCGAGGAGCCTACGTCCCTCCTCGAGGGGATGCAGCGTTGAAGGATTCCTGACGGGCTTCGACGGTACAGCTCCCGTTCGTCGCCGTAGATGACGTAGGTCTTGGCCCTTCGAGCTATGCGTCGAGCCTCCGTCTTGTCTTCCGGTAGTACGCCTTGCGTTAAGTAGTCGAGGAACGGCGTCCGCCAGTCGAGGGTCGTGTCGAAGGAGAGGCGAGTGCGTCGATCTGCATTGCCTCAGCGGGTGTCGAGGCCTCGTCCTCGAGGCGTGGTGTCGAAGACCGAGCCCCCGTGCCCGGCTCGAGGGGTGGCGTCGAAGACCGAGCCCCCGTGCCCGGCTCGAGGGGTGGCGTCGAAGGGTCAGCTCCTCGGCCGATCTTGACGGATGGCTCGAAAACGTCCCTCGAGAAGACGTCTGGTGGGACCGTGCCACGCGTGGATGCCAGCTTGGCCAGCTCGTCTGCGGCCTCGTTGTACTTTCGAGCGATGTGGTTAAGCTCGAGGCCGTAGAACTTGCCTTCTAGCTTGCGCACTTCTCCGCAGTACGCCTCCATCTTGGGATCGATGCAGCTCGAAGCCTTCATAACTTGGTTGATGACGAGCTGCGAGTCCCCTCGAGCGTCGAGGCGTCGGACCCCGAGCTCGAGGGCGATGCGCAGCCCATTGACGAGGCCTCGTACTCGGCGACGTTGTTGGAGGCGGGGAAGTGCAAGCGTAGCAGGTAGCGCATGTGGACTCCGAGGGGTGAGATGAAGAGCAGGCCTGCGCCTGCCCCCGTCTTCGTGAGAGATCCGTCGAAGTACATGGTCCAGAGTTCGGCTTGAATCTGTGCCGGCGGGAGCTGAGTGTCGGTCCATTCAGCAACGAAGTCCGCCAACGCTTGCGACTTGATGGCCTTTCGCGGGGCATAGGTGATGGTCTCCCCCATTAGTTCGGCAGACCACTTGGCGACGCGCCCCGTGGCCTCCCGATTGTTGATGATTTCACCGAGGGGGAAGAGGACACCACCGTTACGGGATGAGCGAGGAAGTAGTGCTGGAGCTTGCGCCTTGTGACGATGATGCCGTAGAGCAGCTTCTGGATGTGCGGATACCGGACCTTGGCCTCGGAGAGTACCTCACTGGTGAAGTATACCGGTCGTTGGACCGGCAACGCATGACCCTCCTCGTGCCTCTCGATGACTATAACCGCACTGACCACCTGAGTGGTTGCGGCCACATAGAGGAGGAGAGGTTCGGAGGGATCGTCACCTTCGGCCGGTCGTGGAGGCACGAGAATTGGTGCAGAAGTCAGCAATCCCTTCAACTTGGTTAAGGCCTCCTCGGCTTCGGCAGTCCACGCAAAGTGTTCCGTCTTCTTCAACAGGCGGTAGAGGGGTAGCGCTTTTTCCCCTAGCCTCGAGATGAATCTGCTGAGAGCGGCTAGGCAGCCTGTCACTTTCTGCACACCCTTGAGGTCTCGAATCGGGCCCATCCTCGTGATTGCTGAGATTTTTTCAGGGTTTGCCTCGATCCCCCGCTGTGAGACAATGTAGCCAAGTAGCATGCCTCGAGGCACACCAAAGACACACTTCTCGGGGTTGAGCTTCACATTCTTGGCCCGGAGGCACTCGAACGTGGTCTCGAGGTCACTGATGAGGTTCCCGACTTTCTTAGTTTTAACCACGATGTCATCGACGTAGGCCTCGACGGTCTTGCCTATGTGCTCGCCAAAGATGTGTTGCATACATCGTTGGTACGTTGCCCCGGCGTTTCGCAGGCCGAAGGGCATCGAGTAAGTAGCAATACATACCAAATGGCGTGATAAAAGAGGTTGCGAGTTCATCGGATTTTCTCATCTTAATTTGGTGGTAGCCGGAATACGCATCAAGGAACGACAGCACTTCGCACCCAGCAGTGGAATCGACAATCTGATCAATTCTAGGTAAAGGAAATGGAACTTTCGGACATGCTTTATTCAGACCAGTGTAGTCTACACACATCCGCATTTTTCCATTCTTTTTCCTAACTAATACAGGGTTAGCTAGCCACTCTGGGTGAAATACCTCCTTGATGAATCCAGCCGCCAAAAGCTTGTGCACCTCCTCGCCGATGATCCTGCGCTTCTCCTCGTCGAAGCGGCGCAGGCGTTGCTTCACCGGTCTGGACCCGGCCTGGATTTCCAAGGCGTGCTCGGCGACTCCCTCGGTATGCCCGGCATGTCCGAGGGGCCCCACGCAAACATATCGATGTTCGCGCGGAGAAAGTCGACGAGCACTGCTTCCTATTTAGGCTCGAGGCTGGCACTGACGGTCAGCGTCTTGCCATCGGTCGAGGTCGGGTCGACGGGTATCTGCTTGGCGTGCTCAGCTGGCTCGAAGGTGCCGGTGTGGCGCTTTGCTTCTGGGCCTCCCCGGTGGCCAGGGCCGCCAAGGCCTCGAGCGAGTCGAGGTGGACGTTGGCTTCCCCACGCTCGACGCACTCCACGTCGCAGTGGTACGCGTGCTCGTAGGAGGTGTCGATGGTGATGACCCCTTTTGGCCCCGGCATCTTGAGCTTCAAGTACGTGTAGTTGGGAACTGCCATGAACTTGGCGTAGCCTGGCCGGCCGATGATGGCGTGGTAGGTCCCTTGGAAACCAACCACCTCGAAGGTGAGCGTTTCCCGGCGGAAGTTTGCCGGCGTGCCAAAGCAAACCGGCAGGTCGATGCGCCCGAGGGGGTGGGCCTTCTTCCCTGGTACGACTCCGTGGAACCCCCCGACGCTGGGTCGGAGCTGACCCTCTGAAATCCCCAGGAGGTCGAGGGTCTCGAGTATATGATGTTGAGGCTCGAGCCCCCATCCATCAACACCTTGGAGAACCGCACGTCGACTATGACGGGGTCGACGACGAGGGGGTACGCTCCCGGGTTTATGACACGGTCCGGATGGTCGTCACGGTCGAACGTGATCGGAGCATCAGACCAGTCAAGATACCGGGGGGCGTCGTGGCAGAGTGCAAAGACCTCCCGGCGCTCCTTCTTTCTTTCTCGGGCTGAGAGCCCGACGGTCGGCCCCCCGTAGATCATGTAGCAGTCGCGCACCGGGGGGAAGTCGCCATCCGCGTCCCCGCCGCCGCCCGATTGTTATCCTTGCCCTTGGGCGCGTCTTCTCTCTTATCGCCGAGCTTGGAGTAGTAGCCTTTCAACATTCGGCAGTCTTTCATCTTATGTTTTACGGGGCCTGGGTGATAAGTGCAGGGATCCTCGAGCATTTTATCGAAGACGGCCCCGTCCGGGGGGCCTCGAGGCTTCTTATGCTCGAGGGTGCCTGCGAGCACTTCTTCATCATCACCGTCGTCGTGGATGGCGTCGCGCTTCGCCTTTTGACCTTCCCTTTGCCCTTCTTCTTTTGCCGTTGTTGCCGCGGCTTTTGACATCGTTGCCCTTGTTCTCGAGCCCTCCGGCGCGGTCACCGCCTTACCTTTGTCGTGGAACGGCCAAAGAAGGCCCATACTGCCTCGTCACTAAGCAAAGCTGGGTGACACGATCCATCAGGTCCTCGACCGTCCTGGGACGGTAGCGTCCTAGCTCATGAACTAGCTCTTGGCATTGTTGTGCCCGCGAGGAACGCTGAGATGACGTCCTCATCAGGCACGTGGGGGAGCTCGAGGCGCTGCTTCGAGAACCGTCGAGCAAAATCGCGGAGGGGCTCGTCCGCCGCCTGCCTGCAATGCCGCAGGTCCCAGGGGTTGCCTGGGCGCACGCAAGTCCCCTTGAAATTCCCGTCGAGACCCTGACTAGGTCGGCCCAGTCGTCGATCGATCCGGCGGGAGCCCTTCGAGCCACCGGCGGGCGGTGTCCGACGGTAAAGTGGGAGCTGGCGTATGATCACCCGGTCGTCGTTCTTCGCTCCACCCAGTTGGCAGCCTAGGCGGAAGTCTGAGAGCCAGAGCTTGGGCTCGACTCCCCGTCATACTTCACGATGTTGGTCGGAGGTCGAAGGTCGGGAGGGGGCGGCGGAGGGTCGAGCTGCGGATGGCCCGGCTGAAGACTCTGGGGCCCGGGGGCTCGAGGACTTGCCGGTCCTTGTCACTATCGTAGCGCCCCCCTCGATGGGCGCTATAGCCACGCTCCTGGGCCCCCCTTGTCCTTACGCCGGCGGTTTGATGTCGTTGCGGGGGCGTCATTGGGGTCTCGAGGGGGGCGGTTGTCGACGATCCGTTCCCGGACTGGCCTGGCCTGAGAGGCGTTCGGCTGATGGACGGATGCCTCGCGCTCGTTGCGAAGCGTGTCCGCCGGCTTTTCCGAGACCGCTCCGCGCCGTCGTGACGCCGAGCTCTCGGCCTGCTGCACGACGGCTGTCTCGAGGAGGTTCTTCATTTCCCCAAGCATGCGTCTGGCGTCAGGGTTGGAGACGGCGGGTAGATCACGGAGTAGCATCGCCGCCGCCACCACGTTCTGCCCGGCTCGCGGGAACGCGCCTCGGGACGTGCTGGCGCCCCGTCCTCAAGGATCTGTCGGTGGACCTCTCGAGCTCGGCCACGAACGCCGGCGCCTCGAGGCTGGGCTGGTTCTTGTGCTAAGGTTTTCTCGAGCTGCAGCAGGTGTTGTCGGTCCTCCTCAGCCTTGGCGTGGCCTCCCGCAGCTGTGCGAGCTGCGCCGCTCGGTCGTCACTGTGCTGGGATGGAGCAGCCCGTGCCGGGGGTTCGTTTCTCCCCTGAACGCGTGACCCGCCCGCCGCAGCCACGTCTCCGGGCCCTCGAGGTTGAGCGCCGGCCCGGTGTCGTCGTCGCCGTCGTCCTCGGCTTCGCCCGCGACCCCCTCGAGCTGGAAAACACTCCCTGGTAGTGTCCCAGAGGTCAGGGTCATGGTAGTCGTACTCATCGGAGTTGGAGCTGGCGAAGCCGCGCCGCCTCGGCGTGCCGGGGCTGCAGCTCGCGGTACCACTCCCCAAAGGTGGCTTAACGAGGTGGCCCGACGGCTCGTGAGGGGCCGCGGTCTACGCGCGCGGGGTGGACAATCTCCAGGTTGGCGATGGCCTGCAGTAACACGCCCGGGCGTTCCTCCTGCTCCGCCGGCTGTCGACCCTGACTGCGTCGTTGAGCTGGCGGGCGTGAGCTGCCGCGGAGCTGTCGAGGGCGAATGGGAACTGTCGACGTCGAGCGCGGTACACCTCGTGCGGGAGGAGGCTGGGTGGCGTCGACGGTGCACGGCTCGGAGGCCTTCGGCCTGGCTCCTGGTCCGTGCGCACGATGAACGCGGAAGTCGCTGGGCGGGCGCGGGCGCGCCCTGGATGTCTCCGCCGCGCGCCGGGCTGGTTTCCCCTCGGGGACCCTGCACCGGCTACGGGGACGTGGATGTTTGCCGCGGGCACCGCCTGTGCCGGCGATGATGATGACGACGGCGCCGCTCGCGATGTGGCGGCGCGTGGTGGTGCGTGCGACGCGCGGACGCGCCACGCCTCCCGCGCGGGGTGGCGTGACATTGCCCTCCGCTGGGCCCTTCGTGAGAGACAGAGTCAGCTCGTTGCTGTTGCCGAGTGGCCAGGAACTCGAGGCTCCCGAACCAGATGATGGCCGCCAGCCGAGAACGGAAGAGGGGATGAAGCCATCCAGGAACAACGAGAAATCGGCTCGGACACGCGAAGGCCCCTATCTGGCGCGCCAACTGTCGGCGTTTCGTACCCGGGGGTATCACACCAACGAGTAATATGATCGCGTGCTTCTCTTCCTGAATGGTGATGCAAGAGGACACAAGGATTTATCCTGGTTCGGGCAAAGAAGGCCCTACGTCCAGCGGGGGGGGGGATGTTCTTGTATTACTTGCACCTAAGTGCTTGTACAGGGCGAATACAAGCTCAGTGAGCCTGGACCGGAGTCCGGACTCGTGTATGTGTGTGTGTGCTCGTGTGTTGTCTCTCGAAGTTCTGTCTCTCGAAGTTCTCTCTCTCCGGAATGAGGGCCCTGGTGTCCCCTTTTATAGAGCAAGGGGAGGCCAGGGTTACACAAGGGTATTACAGGTGTCGGGGCGTACGGTGCCCAATACGGAGAAGGGTAGGAACCCTGTCTTGTCGGGGCCACTGGAGCCGATGTGGTCGTTGCTGTTGAGGCGTCCTTGGGGCGTGGCCTCCATCCCGGGCGCGGACGTGGCGGCGTGACGATGTAGAAGCCGTACAACACCCATTCCGGCACGTCCAGGACACGGCGGGGTCCCTCCGGGTCTTGGGGTACCTGTCTTCCAATAGCGTGAAAGTAGTTAGGGCTCGAAGGGCCGGAGCCGGCCTCGAGATGGCGCCTGCGGGGCTCGAGTCCCCGCAGGTACGGGCGAGTTCCGGGGAGCCTTGTCGTACAGCGAAATCCGGGTCTCGAGATGTGACCGGGACGTGCCACAGTGCAAGGTATGGTTGAACATTGCTGTGCTGGTGCCTTTTGGCCCATGCTTGTGGTTAAAACAAGACTTGACTTTACCCTGGTTACTGTGGTACACGTCGGGCTGCAGAGGACGTGACTGGAGTAGGTGGATGTATTAAATGCGCGGTATGGGGCTGGCATCCTACGTCTGCACCGCTCGAGGGGGGCATAGAACGTCTCGAGGGATAAGCCGCTGTGCCAGACGGGGCTCGAGGTCCCCGCTGGGGTCGCGAGGTGTGATGTTCGCTGTGGGGGGCTCGAAGGGCAGTGTAGCACTTGCCCGAGCCTGACGCGCCTCGGCTTGGAGGGCTCGGCTCAGAGGGCTCGGGCGAGACGGAAAGCGAGCATTCGCCCGAGGCTTGACTTGGAGGGCTCGGGCGAGACGGAAAGCGAGCGTTCACCCGAGGCTTGGCCTGGAGGGCTCGGTGGACCAGTGTTGCAGGTCTCGAGGGGTTGGCCTTTCAGGGGGTTAGACTTAGTTTGGTCCGTTATTGATTTGTGTTCTAGGTTTAACCTATTTTGTTTGCTTTGATTGGGGGTACCCCTTTGGCGTTCCCCCGACAGTATGATAGGTTGAAAGCCTTTTTGCTTGCTAAGGGTTTTAAAATGGGATGTGTAGATAAACGCTCTTTCTTCCTCAAGCAGAGGCAAAGACACTCTCTTGGTCCAGATTTACGTGGATGATATCATTTTCGGTGGTTCTTCTCATGCTTTGGTTGCCAAGTTGCAGATACTATGAGCAGGGAGTTCGAGATATGAGCATGATGGGCGAGCTGACGTTTTTCCTCGGGTTGCAAATCAAGCAATCCCGGGAAGGACTTTTGTGCACCAGGGCAAGTACACAAGGACTTGCTGAAGCGGTTCGATATGGTGAGGCAAGCCTCTTCCAACACCCATGTCAACGACGACTGCCCTAGATGCGGATGTGGATGGAGAAGCAGTGGACCAGAAGGAGTTCCGAAGCAGGATCGGATCGCTCCTCTACCTGACGGCGATACGCCCGGACATCCAGTTCGCGGTGTGTCTGTGTGCGCGCTTTCAAGCGTCGCCGCGCACTTCTCACCGTCAGGCGGTGAAGCGGATTTTCAGGTACCTTCGTTTCACACCTGAGTTCGGGATTTGGTATTCTGCTTCCTCCCCCCTCTCGCTTTGCGGTTATTCGGATGCTGATTTTGCTGGTTGCCACATTGAGCGCAAGTCCCCTTCTGGGACTTGCTTTTATTGGTTTCTTCTCTTGTTTCGTGGTCTTCTCGCAAGCAATCTAGTATCGCTCAGTCCACTACAGAGCTGAATATGTTGCTGGCGGCTAGCTGTTGTTCCCATTTGCTTTGGATGATGGTCACTTTGCGTGATTTTGGTCTGAGCTTTCTCGTGTTCCTTTGCTTGTGACAGCAACGAGTGCTATTAGCGTTGCTAAGACCCCGTGCTTCACTCGAAGACCACCAAACACATTGATGTGCGTTTCATTTCTTGCGAGACCAAACAGGAGAAGGGTGATATCGACCTTCGCCATGTCGATACTCATCACCAACTGGCTGATATTTTCACCAAGCCTTTAGACGAATCAACCTTTAACCGGTTGAGGGGTGAGCTTTGGTGTGTTTTCCCCTTTTAGTTGGGGGAAACATTTTGGTTCTTGTATAATAGAACTGACTCTTTTTCATTCGTCTTTCTTTTCCTTTGCTTTTTAGCATACGCATTTACATTCTGAGCTTCATGTTTATAATCACTAGAATGTAACTATGCTCTATGTAGTATGCTCCGATGCTTATGATGTTGCTTGTAGCTTATGCTCTTTCTGATCACTAGTACATGTTGTGAGCTGAGCTATTTTGAAATGGTGAATTTGCTTAATAACTTAAAATCTGAAAATGTTCACCATTGAGATATGCAACTAGCATGTGTAGATATGTTGAGTTTACTCGTGCTTTTCATATATGCTAGGTTGCTATGTCTCTAGTTCTGAGTCATTCACTTGCTTGGTCTGTTCATACCATGTTTAAAATTTGCACCAAGTTTTAGTGAATTGAAAAGATCGAGATGGGATTGCTTGTCAACACATCACGGTATCGAGACTGTTTCTCATTGCACTTTGAGTTAAACTTGAGCCGTGTAGTGTATGACCGAAACCGTAGCTTTAAGCTTCTGATTGCTTCGGCATAGGCTTCGCTCGGTTGAAAGTTAGGCAATGACAAGCTTTCAACCTCTCGTAATCACATGCTAAAATTGAACTTGTGTAATTTCACCGCTGCAACTCCGATCTGAATTTGAAATCACAAGTGTATGGTTCATTCTTAAGCATGATGATTGACTTTGCTAGGGGTAGTTCACCTTGTATACATGTTTAGCACTTGTTCAAACTCCTGTTTATACATTGCTAGTGCTTTTTGATGGTGAACACCTTTTGACTCAAATCTGCTCATTTTCTGCTCATATGTTCATATTTCATATCTGGTGATCAGTTTGAGCCTTTGATGAGCTTGTATGCTGTTGTTTAGTCATTGGGGTTATACTGTTTAGAGCATCTTTGCATTCTCCTGAATATATACCTGAAGCTGCTAACTTGCATTTTGTCTTATATGCATGTTGGAAGGGGGAGCACCTCCCTAGTTAGCACTTTTGTTGGTGCATTTTCTGATGGGAAGAGCTTTTTACTTGATTCGTGCATTTTCAACTAAGGGGGAGAATTTGCAAATCATTTGTACTTCCCGAGTGTTCATTTGAGGGGGAGTGTTTTCTTGGTTGTATGCACTAGTCGAGGGGGAGCTTGAGCGTTGTTGTCTCTTGTTGGCCGAAAGGCATTGGTATCGAGCTTTCTTTGCTAGTTGTGTTGAGCCTCTGTGCCTCTATCTTGAGGGACTAGCATTTTGCTTCGATACTTTCGATTGAGATTTGCTAGCGGTGTTGAGCCTGTTCTACCTCTTCTTGAGGGTTAGCTTTGCTTTGCTTGGTTGCGTCGAGCCGTTGCCCATATCTTTGGGGACCAAGTTCTTTCGCTCTTTCCACTTGACCTTCATCGGCTTTGCTAGGCTTTTGGGTCATTTGGTCGAGTTCTCTCTTCTTCTTCCTTCCTCTCTTCTTCTTTCCATTATGATTTGTGTGAGTAGTTGACAATGCACTCATCAAGGGGGAGATTGCGGATACATGGGTGTATGCCGGGTCTCTGAGTGATGAGTGATTATCAACTGGGATGATGCGCACGTTCTTTGCCTTGTGTTGTGCAGGTGTCGAGCACGGATGCAGTGATCGAAGGCGAGGTGAAGGTCAAGTAGAGACGTGCCGTGCCGATGGACCGAGAGTGGCGAAGGGCGGACGTGAGGCTTGGACTGAGGGACCAGAGGCCCGAGGATCAACTGTGGTGGCTGGCAGCCTGTGACGACTACAAGTGAAGAAGTGCGGTCATGTGTTGCCTGAGTCGAGGACTCAGGGACACGTGTCGGTGGACGGGGTGCACGGGAGGTGCATCCCCTCTACGACGCCGGTTTGGTGGTAGAGCCAGGGAAAAACCATCGGATGGACGGTTTCCAGGTTTGGGCCTCAAAACCTGGGTGCGGACGGTTTCCGAGTTTGGCCACAAAACTCGGGCTGAGTGGTTTTTCGAGTTTGGCCACAAAACTCGGGTTGAGGACGGTTTCCAGGTTTGGGCCTCAAAACCTGGGCGCTGAGGGTTTGCTGAGTTTGGCCTCAAAACTCAGATGTTGGTGGGCTGGTTTCCCGGTTTGGGCCTCAAAACCGGGGGTTGGCTGGAAAAGGCTGGTTTCCCGGTTTGGGCCACAAAATCGGGGGTGCAGAGCGAGGGCGGCATGTGGCGGCGATCTGGAGGTTGCGTCGAGGCAACGCTTCGAATTGTGCGGGCGTGGCCGTCGGATACACCTACCACCGGGTTAGTCCAGAATAACCCTAGGGTTTAGCTGGGTCGCTCTGTAATTAGAATAGAGAGGGGTAGAGTAGGAATTAGAACCTAGGCTAGTAGTAGGATAAGTAGTCGGGAGACACCTCCTCCCATCTATCTCAGTCATTTGCTCTTTCGCACTTAGGGTTTCCTGCTCTCTCACTCCCCTCCCTGCTGTAGCTAGCTGAGATCCTCAGAGAGACTTGCCTCTGTGTACTGTTATTCTGAGGAAGTGAGGCCGTATCCTCACTGTTGTAGCGTGTGGTAGCCACACGGTTGCAATTTGTGGTTGTGATTCGCGTTTTGTTCGTGTTCTTCGCGGGTTGCTTTTCTCCACGTTTTTTCCCGTTGATCGATCTCTTGGCTCAGTGCATCATTTGCAAATCCTTTTGAACTGAGGTTGTTCTAGATCGTGAGGCACTTCTTTCACCGAAGGAATTCACCTTAAACCTCACGGTCTAGGAGATCGAGCGATTTTAGTCTTGGATCGGTCTTGCTCCCTTAGTCCCGATTTCTTCTAATTCACCGAATTGGAGTTAGGTTCGAGCCATGATTCTTTTGGATAGCTCACTAACCTCCTTAGAACCCTCATACCAAGTCTAAGCCTTAGTGCTTTTGATTCGGAGGAGATTGAGTGAATTTCGCGGAAGAACAGTGCTGTTTCGAGGGCATCGGACGTTCGAGTTCGTTGCATCAGACGCTGACCCCTTTGGCATCGGAGACTCCGTTGCCACGTGTCAGGATCTGACATTTTCTAAGGAGCATCGGACGCTGCCACCCGACGCGCCGTTGTGCATCGGACGCGCCGGAGTGTGACCATCGGACGCTGAGGTTCACTGTTCACAGCGTCCGATGCGTATGCAGTAAGGTTTCCGAGGGGCACTATTCACATCGACGCTGCAGGTGCTAGGGCATCGGACGCTACCAGCTTCCGATGGCTGCTGATATCAGCACTGATTCTCCTTCGTTTGCTCATCCGTTCTCAGGGATTTGGTTTTGGGTTTTTTGCGTGGCTTTCTAGAGTTGTGTAGTGTCCCGCTGTGCTTCTTGGAAGCATCCACCCTACATCTAGGTCGTGGACATTAGAAAGTCTAAGTTTGTTCTTTCGGGGTGATTCTCGGGACAGTGCTACTATTTTCTGAAAGGAATTTTTGAAGCTCCCATTCACCCCCCCCTCTAGTCGCTTTCTGGTTGCTTCTCGGTCCTTCACTTTCTTCTTCAAGTGGCTGGTGGACTTGTCTCCTTTGGTTCACTGCTCTTCATATTATTTATGGGTGTTGGTATGGTCATTTACTTTGAATCCTTGATACGTAGATGTTCATCACTTCTCTTGAGCTATGACCATTGATGATTGGCTCTTGAGTGGACGAAGACTTCATCGGCATCATAGTGGAATTCCTATCTTCTGCTGAAACTCAGATAGACAACACAGCTCGTGGAATAGATTAAGGGTTAGTGAAAAACTACACCTTAATTATTTTAGAGTCTTGACTTATTTCTTTCAAGCACAAAGCACAGATAGTTTTGGATTTCCATTTATGTATGTGACTCAATGATGGTGCAATAATTGTTTTAATCACATATGTATCAAGAAAATAGGAGGTAAATGTCAAACCAACATTTTAAAGTGAAACATTAATACTGTAAGCTAGCAACATCCTCTAGAATTTGTGAAACTTTGGGAGACCACTCTTTGTACAGTGTGTCCTATGAAGGACCGAGAAGCTAGCCGAAAGCGACCAGAGGGGGGGGTGAATGGGAGCTTCAAAATTCCTTTCGGAAACTAGATGCCACTGTCCCAAATCAACCCCAAGAGCGAACCCTAGAGCTTGCTAATGTCCACGACCCTAGATGTAGGGTGGATACTTCCTAGAAGCACAGCGGACACTAGACAACCCTAGAAAGCCAAGCAAAAGACGGAACTCGAATCCGATCAAGAACGACGAACCGCGAACGAAAACGCGCGAAACTGGATCGACCAGACTCTGGCCAGCGTCCGGTCAGCTGGGACCGGACGCGTCCGGTCAACAAAATCGGCTCTGGAACCTTACTGTTCGCGACCGGACTCACGGGTACGGAGCGTCCGGTCGAGAGCAGTGCGTCCGGTCAGAAGCGAACAAACCGATGAACAGTGGAAGCGATGCGTCCTGTCAAAACGTGAACTGAGCGTCCGGTCAAAGTGAAGACATGACAACGTGCTGTTCATCGACCGACTCACGGACCGAGCGTCCGGTCACCCCGACTGAGCGTCCGTCCGACTCGCAGAGCCCTGTTCGTCCACCGATTTGCCTCTATCTCACCCAAAACAATTCCTCTAGGGATCAACCTTGGTGAGATGAGTCACAAGAAGTATAGTGAGCTATCTCTAAGAGATCATGGCTCGAACCTATCTCCAAATCGATGAATCGAAGTGTTTCGGGGGAAGAGAGAAACTTGACCCGAAACGAAAAATCGATTGATCTCCTAGACCGTGAGGTTGAGAATGATTCCTTCGGTGGAAAGAGTGCCTCACGATCTAGAACAACTTGGTTCAAACGGATTTGCAAAAGATGAACCGAGCAAAAAGATCAAGCGACGGGAAAATCGTGGAGAAAAAGGATTCCGCGGAAAACACGAACACAACGGAAATCACAGCCACGAGTTCGAATCAAGACGCAAATCAAGCCAACGATCTGTGCTCCAAGGTGAGGATACGGCCTCACTTCCTCAACTCAACAGTACACAGAGTGGAGTCTCTCTGCGGATCTCAACTAGCTAAAGCAAGGATGGGAGAGCAGGAAACCCTAGCAAATGAAAGCACTAACTGAGATAGCTAAAACTGAGATAGGGAGGAGGGTGTCTCCCCTGGACTACTTATACTAACTAGTCTAAGTCTATTTCCTACTCTACCCCTCTCTATTCTAATTACAGAGCGAACCAACTAAACCTAGGGTTATTCTGGACCAACTCGGTGGTAGGTAGATCCAACGCCACGCCCGCACAACTCGTCCGCGTTGCCTCCACGCAACCTTCCAATTGCCACCACGTGCTGCCCTCGCTCTGCGCACCCCCGGTTTTGTGGCCCAAACCGGAAACCAGCCTTTCCAGCAACCCCCGGTTTTGAGGCCCAAACCAGGAAACCAGCCTCCAGCCTGAGTTTTGTGGCCCAAACTCAGAAACCAGCCCATCGCCCGAGTTTTGTGGCCAAACTTGGAAACCGTCCGCGCCCGTTGGTTTTTCTCTGGCTCAACCAACAAACCGGAGCTGTAGAGGGGATGCACCGCCCGTGCACCCCCTCCACCGCGACACGTGTCCCCCAGTCCTTGACCCCGACCCAACACCATGCCCCGCAAGTCTCCGCTCGTCGCTGTCCCAGGCTGCCAGCCACCACAGCTGATCCTCAGGCACTCCGGTAATATTAAATATTCGTGATAACCTTTCCTTTGCCGTGGGGGACTTCGTCCGGGGCTTGGCTCGGAGGGCTCGGACAAGACGGAGAACGAGCGTCTGTCCTGGGCCTGGTCTCGAGGGCTCAGGCGAGATGGGGGTCGAGCTTTCACCCGAGGCCTGAAAATCTCATGCTCACATAAAGAAAAGAGATTAGTCGCAACTGTCCGAGTTTTTAGACCCTTTTCGTCGGGGGTGCCAGGCTGAACCGACTGGCCGGCTCCTCGAGCTGTCCGGCATGCCGATTGCCCTGGCTTGTCATCCCGTGAGTCCTTTCGATCGGATGCGAGGGGGGATGCCTCGTACTACTACCCGAGTGGGCGAGTATCGAGGTTCCCGGTGAGCTGGTAACGGGAATCCAAGTGAGAGCTCGTGCCCCGTTCGTTAGGGGTCGACTGTGGCCCGGAGGCGGTCTCTCATAAAGCGTGGGTGCTCAGTCTGCAAGAGTGCCGGGTCCATTCGATAGGACCCGGTGGCTCGATGCTCCCTCTGAGGGGATCTCACTGCACGTCGAGCTCCCTGCCTTGGATACACGTGAGGGGCCTCGAGGGTTCGGCCCTCGAGTAATGCCGCGAGTGGCGCCCCTTGGTGTCCCTGACTCGGGTGCTCGAAGCCGGCTGTCGAACCCTTTTCGAGGGCAAGCCTTCGCTGCTTCGAGACTTAGGGCCGGGGCCCGTTTTTACCTTTATAAAGAAGCCCTCCGTCGTCTGGGAGTCCTTCTGCCCGTTGGGCGCGCCTTTTTAGGCGGAAACTGTCGGGGAGAGCGACGGGCGCGAAGCCGGAGCGACGGTCGTGGCGGGCCCGGGTGGTCGAGCGAATGGAGAGCTAACGCGTGTATCCTGCAACCCGCTCGAGACGCGGTTAGGTAGGCGCATTGAATGCATTCGGTTACCTTTTTACGTCGTGGGAGATCCCGCCCGTTTGGATTTCTCCCTATAAATATCGAAAGAGGGGAAAGAGAACCTTTACTTTGCTTTGCCTTCGCCGCCGCGTAGCCTTTACGCGCTCCCTCTCTCCTTCGAGCTAGTCGGATTGGGGATTTCCCTTGCCTCCCGTCCGCCGCTCGCTCCCGCCTCTCCAAGCCCAGCCCGGGCAGACCCAGCCGTGCTTGCGCTCCGCACGCCACTCTGCTGGTCCGAGGCACCTCTTCCAGCCCGTCGAAGGTGACGCAGAGCGAGATGGACTCGTTGGTGGCCCAGGGGCTTCTGCGCCCCAACCCGGAGGGGGACCCCGCATGGTGTGTTATCCCGTCGGCGGAGCACCGGAAGCCGCCCCCAGCCCGCACCCGCCGGAGGGGTACGTGGTGAGCTTCACGCGCTACCACCGTATGGGGCTCGGCGTCCCGCCGAGCCGCTTCTTGCGAGGGCTGGCCCACCACTTCGAGGTGGAGCTGCAACACTTCTCCCCCAACTCCATCTCGCACGCCGCCATATTCGCCGCGGTGTGCGAGGGGTACCTGAAGATGGAGCCGCACTGGGAGATGTTCGTCCATCTCTTTCGGGGCGAGCTCTTCATCAAGTCCTTGAAGCCCCAGCGGGAGGCGGCCCGTGCGCATGGGCTCCCTTGCCATCACCGCGAGGGCGGGGACCTCGTCGGCCAACGTCCCCCGCGAGTACCACCTGCGATACAAGCTATCCACCAACCAGGCCGGGTGGGACGACCATTGGTTCTATCTGCGGAACGAGGTGGCCTCCTTCCGCAGTACACCGGCAGGGTCCTTACTCGACGCCCGGAGAAGTGGACCTGGGGCGTCGCTGCGGACAGGCAACGCCACCTGGCCCCGCTGATGGAGATGATGAAGACGCTGGTGGATGAGAAGAAGCTGACCGTGCAAGCGGTCAGCTTTGGGAGTCCACCAGCGAAGATTCCTTCCGCTGGCGGACCGCCCCCTTCTTATGCACGAGATGGGCCCGCAGGCTCAGCTCGAGGCGCTCAAACCGCTCGAGGATGGCCGAGAGAGGCTGTCCGGAACGAGGGCGTCTCCCGGGTGTCGATCACGATCCAGGGGTCCGTTCGTCCCTGAAACTCTCTCCACCTGGTTGCGATGGCACCCGACGAGGGTGGTCTTGACCTGGTAAGCCTTCCTCGAGTCGAGCTATCTCGAGCCTCCTCCCCCTTCTTCCTCCTTCGACCCGTTTGCATCCGTCTTTGTGGTTTGTCTCATCACGCTTCTCCTTTCTTCAGGGGGCATTTACTTGTCGTGCGTCGAGGCCCCGGTGAGGGAGGACGCCGCGGATGCTCAGGTGAGGCGCCTTTCTGCTCAAAAGGACAAGGAGAGCAAGGATGCCAAAAAGAAGAAAGAGAAAGATAAAAACTTGCGTCGCTTAGCTCGAGAGCAGAGAGTGGCGAAGGCTCGTCGTAACCGTCAGCCTGGGGACGGGTCCCCCGAGCGCTGAGCCTCGAGCTCGGAGGAGGAGAGTAGTGACGAGGAGGAGGACGACGACGAGGGGATGGGATGCGCGCTTGATGCGCGCGGGGCTCGTCGATGACAGGGCTGACCGCTCCTCTGTGCAGGAGGGTACACTGGAGGTCCCGCCGTCAAAAGGGCGCGCGGGGCGCAGCCGCGGAAGGCGGCGCCGATCTCTGCCTCGTCGGGGCCCGAGGTCCGTCGAGCTCCGCGCCGGATGTGCCCCCGGTCGTAAGGAAGCCCCGGACCCGGAGCGCCTCTGCCACAGCAGCAACGGAGGCCGCCCCCGCGTCAGCCCAGACGGGGGGTCTCGAGAGGGGTCGGGCCTCGAGAGGCGGCCGACAGTCGAGAAGGGTTCCGGGCCCGACCCCCGCGACCGCCAAGGGCGACGTCGAGCCCGCGGAGGAGTGGGCTCCAAGAAGGGCGTCGAGCCCGTGCCATCACGAGCGTTGGGGAGGGAGCCCCCGAGCGCCTCGTGACCAGGGGCGCGAGCGTCCTCGGAGTCCATCGCCGCGCCGCCGCCGCCGACGCCGCCGGGAGCGGCGGAGGCCGGAGGGCGCGCCCCCACCACGTGGGGCGCCGGATCAGTCCCCATCGCCGCGGGGTTCCCGGGGCGAGCGCCACGACGTCAGCACGAGGGCGGGTGCGGTCGCCCTCCCCGCGATGCGGGGCGGAAGGAGGGCTCTCCCTCGAGGTCAAGCCATGGGAGGCGTCGGGAGCCCTCCCCCCATCCCAGCCCTGCGAGACGGCCAGGCGCAGGGCTCGAGCCGTGGGGTGGGCTCGAAGCCCCCGAGTGGGTCCGGCGACTCCGGAAGAGGCCTAGCCGCCGCTTCGGGTGAGTAGTTTCCTTGGGTCTCGTCGGTAGTGAGGCTTCACTTCTTCGCTCTTAATGACGCGTGCCATCTCCATCTTCTCAGGGGGAAGCGCTCCTACCAGGAGGTGGACCTCGCTTCGTCCAAGCGGGCCAAGGCCTCGAGCCCCGTCGAGGCACAGGCACCTCGAGGTACGGCACCTTCCTCTGCTAGAGAGGTCGCTTGGCTGGAGAAGGCCCGAGCTGCCATGGCTCGAGGGGGCCGGATGATCGTCGCAAATCGGTGAGGCCGTCGCCATCGACCATAGGGGTCGAGGTACTCTTCTTGGTTCTGACTTCTCCGTCGTCTCATATTGCAGGGGCCTCAGCTCATGGCATCGAGCCCACCACCGCCGTATCTGCCGAAGCGCTGCCTCTCCCCCTCCCTCCTCCTCCTGCCTCGATGGTGCCAACTGGGAGCGCCATCCTTCCCCTCACCACGACGGCTTTCCGGGGGAAGCGCCTGGGCGAGCACGGCCCCGCCGGCGTCTGGGGCTGAGGAGGCCGCGCCCCTTGTGGCTCCGACCAGCACGGCCGGGCTGCGGAGGAGGGAAAGGGGGGAGAGGCGTCGGCGGAGAAGGAGCCGACGGTGGAGGACCTCCTCAACGAGCTGGAGCAGGGGCCGCTCCTTTCCGCGGGCTCGATGATGGCGGCGGCGCCCGAGGTGCCGGCTAGCGCTGACAAGGCGCCGGAGGGCCCGGCCAGGGATGAGGACTCGGGTCGAGCCTTCCCTCGACCGATCCGCAACAGGAAGCGCCGGCGGAGGGACGGAGGGAGTCGGGGCTCGTGCCGTCGGCGGCGGGTCGCTGTCGGGGCAGCTCGAGGCGGAGCGGATCTGCCCGACATCGAGCTCGACCGGCCGATATGGCCGTTTTCCGTCCCACTGAGCCCGCCCCTTGCCGTGGTTCCCATCGAGCTGCCGGCCCAGCCGCGGGGGCACCGCGCGAGGTGCGGTCCATCTTCCAGGAGTGGCGCGCTTATGGCGGAGGCGAAGCGTTCCTGCTCCGAGGAGGCGGGCCGATCCGCACAGGTGTCAGCCGCCCTCGAGCGGGCCGAGGCGGAGCTTCGAGATCTCCGCGCGGAGCTGAGCCGGAACGCCCAGATGGCGAGCCGGCTTAACGAGGCGGAGGCGGAGGTCCGGGTGGCTCGAGGCGAGGTCGCCCGTCCAAGGGAGGAGGCCGCCGCCGTTCTCGAAGCGTCGAGGAAGGAGGCCGCGGATGCTCGAAGCGAGGCCACCTCCTCGGCCCGGGGAAGCCGAGGCAGCGAAGCAGGAGGCTGCTGACGCCCGTGGCGAGGCCGCCGCCGCCCGGACCGCAGCGGAGGCGGCAAGAAAAGAGGCCGAAGACGCCGTGAGTGGTGCCGCCACCGCCCGAGCTGCCGAGGGGGCGGCGCGGCAGGAGGTGATCCGCAAGGATCTGGCCCTGGTAGAGGCGGGCGGCTGATCGAGGACCTTAGGTCCGAGAAGCTTCTCTCACGCTGGCCGAGAAGCGCAGGCTGGAGCAGCGTGCTGAGGGCCTGACCAGCGACCTCGCCGCACTGGGGCAACACTGCGACGGTGAGGCTTACACCTTGTTCTTGTTTGGTCTCGAAGTTCTTTGTTACGCCGCAGGCTCACTCTTCCTTGTTTGTTGCGCAGGGGTCGAGAAGACGGTCGAGGAGCTCCGTGAGAAACCAGGCTCTCTTGGACCAGCTCCAAGACGAGACGATGGTGGCGGAGCGGGCTCGCTCTTCTCTCGATCGGCTCGGCCCCATGTGGGGTGCTCCTCCTGTGCCGCGGCAGAAGGTGCGATGGCTCGGGGCGATGCCTTGGTCGACGCCTTGTGCTTCTTCGACGCAGCCGCGCGGGACCGTGTCCGGCAAGCTCTCCATCACGGCGTCAAGCAGACACTCGCGGTTGTTCGCTCCGGTTTCCGCTTCCCGGTCCACGTTGTCGCGAATGGCTTCATCGAGATCGAGGGGAAGGATGAGGAGTGGAACAACCGCCGTGTCGACAAAATTTTGGAGAAGATGGAGAGGCCGGGGACGTCGCTCGCGAAGATCTTCGAGGAGGACGTGCTGCCTCCTGACGCCAGCAGCGGTGTCGGGAGCCCTCCTCCTCGAGCTCGGGCGTCGAGGTCGAGCCTGCCATCGCGGACCTTGGGGAGGAGTACCGCACCGACGAAGACTGAGGCCTGCGTGCCAAATTTGGGCGTCGAGGCCCTTGTAAGAATTTTATGATAAATGAGGGTACGTCGAGACCCGAATGTATATGTGTTTGTTTATGAAAGAGTTGTTTTCTTTTCAAATGCGTTTGACCGCCTCTCTTTGTCGCAAGCTCGAGTTTCTGCTAACTTAGTCTGTGTTCCTTTGGTACGTCGCGAGCCCCTCGAGGGGAGGCGTAGGTAGGGTACCGTAGCCCGGGGGCGTAGGCGGCCGTCTACGTCGACGCCCCCCGACCTTGGGGCTCGAGGTACTTTAAGGTTTAGACGTCGCTAGTTCGTTCGAGGCGCGAGTCGAGACGAGGGTCAAATTTTTGAAAAGAAAACACGCGTTTTTTCCGGAGTCTGGGGGGCGTTTACCCCCTTGTCAGCCCCCGAGGGAGGCTCGACCCTGAGCTAGGCAGGGTCGAGGCTACCTTGAGTTGCTAAGGAACATGAAAGATGGAGCACGAGTTGATGGTCCATTCATATTCAACGTGTTTGTACAAAGCAATAAAATGACAAGGCCTCGAGGCCCTTAAAGGTAGAAGCGACGTAGCTGAGATATGTTCCACGCGTTCGCCAGGATCCTGCCTTGGTCGCGTAGAGCTTGTATGTGCCTGGCTTGAGCACTTTCGGTCACGGTGTATGGGCCTTCCCACGGAGGGGTGAGCTTATGGCGCCCTCGATTATCTTGCAGTCGTCGAAGCACGAGGTCCCCCCACCGCCAGGTCCTTTTGCGCACGTGCTTGTCGTGGTAGCATCGAAGTGTTTTGCTGGTAGCGTGCAGAGTTGATGAGCGCCACGTCTCGAGCCTCCTCGAGCGTGGTCCTTGGCCGTTGGCGAGCCTTTTTGTCACTGATTTGCTCGTTGTAGCTCGAAGTCGAGGTGAGCCGTACTCGAGGTCCGTAGGCAAGACGGCCTCGGCGCCATAGGTTTAGGAAAAACGAGTGAACCCGGTTGGCTCGACTCGGCGTAGTCCTGAGCCCCACAGCACCGAGGGAGTTCTGTAGCCCACCCCTTTCCGAAATTCTTGAGGGTTTTGAACAGCCTCGGCTTCAGCCCATGGAGTATCATGCCGTTGGCGCGCTCGACCTGCCCGTTGCATTGGGGGTATGCGACCGAGGCCCAGGCTACGCGAATGTTGTTTGTCGTCGCAGAAGTTGGTGAACTTTTTGCCCGTGAATTGGGTGCCATTGTCGGTGATGATGACATTTGGCACCCCGAACCGGTACATGATGTTGGCGATGAACTCGACAGCCTTCTCGGAGGTGGGTCTCCTATCGGCTTAGCCTCGATCCACTTGGTGAACTTGTCGACGGCCACGAGCATGTGTGTGTACCCTCCAC